>WHYT01015432.1:357918-383119 GCA_009806455.1 Tetrax tetrax
TTGCTGCCTTTTACTCAAGTGTCCAGCAGGTCTGGTTTTGTTGGTATTTAAATGAGCGTTCCTGCAACCTTGGGCAGCTCTGATGTGTGAGGAGGTTGGAAGGGCCCCAAGGGCTCTGCAAACCAGCAGGACACCAGCAGGTGAATCCTGAGTGTGTGTGTGTATATACATATATATTATACACACATATATATATGTATATACAGCCACATATGTATCAGGACAAGGAATATTCTTCTGCACCTTAAATGGTTCGTGTCCCACTGTGTCTCCTGTCCCAGCAGAGTCCCTTGTGACGGATCAAAGGAAGTATGGCTGTTACTATATACCACATTAGAAGTTATTATTCCCAGGTGAGATCCAACTTTGCCAGCAACATTAGCTGGTTTTCCTCCAGGGAGATTTAACAGCTGTTAAATACAGCTACAGCATTTAGCCAAGTGGCACGTCTCTTACCAGGTACCGGCTCTGCTTGCACAGCTGTGCCTTAATAACACTTTTTCTTTTGGAATTTCAGGGGGTATTGAAGGTTCTTCTGAGGCACTGTTATTCTGAACTCATTTCTGGAAGCTTCATTTAGCTTTTTTTGTTTCACACAGCTGTGTGGTATAACTCCCTACAAAGACTGTGATGTCAGGCAGGAGAATAACTCACTCTGTGGAGTCTGGGTGCTTGCTATTCTTTGAAGTCTAGCAAAAACTTGTACAAAATCCTCAAAAGATTACTAGTGAAATGTTGAGATTCCCTTCCCTATGATTGATATATTTAACAGGCTCTCTTAAACCCATTCAGAATTGGCCTAAACATATCCAGTAGTATCAAAATCAATGTGATGTACTTTCCTGGCACAGAGACAACCAATATTTTGAGAGGTCAACAATGTAGAAAATAATTATCTAACAGGAAAATATTAAATTATGTCCGGTGCAACATATAGTTAATCACAAAAATTTCTCCAACTGTACCATACAGCTTAAGTGTCTATTGCATGGATTTATTCTAGTATAGTTAGAAGAGAGATCAAAACTGGCCTTACAGCTCAAAGCTAGTTACAAACTCAACTACGAAGAGACTAGTCTCTCCATAATTAGCCCATCAAACAGGGAATGTATTTGTCAGCCACTGAATGCATATACAATTATTCAGCAATGTTTAAAGGAGTAAAGGAATAAACATGATCAAAGGGCATCCAAGAATTAGGGATATATCATTTTAATCTCTGAAAATTGCACTACACATCAAATGCATGACAAATAGAATAAATAACAGACAAATCTGATTTATAAAGTTTGAATACCACCTAGGGGTTATGGTAACGTCATGCAGCAAAAAAGAGCCAGAATTTAAGATTAAATTTCACCTTCAAAATTCACCAATTTTATTTTCTATACCTCTGAAAAGTACATTGAAACAGGTCTCAAAACCACATCTTTCACAGACCCACAGCTCTTGTCTGTGTTTTTCATTAACTGTTCAAATCCCACACAGTGGGTTTCTAAACTGTGGAAGGGAGCCATAGCCTATCCTGTTGATTACAATTGCCTCCACACTCTTTCATGCGTGTTTTTGCTTGATCTTAAAACTACAGCTACTCTTTCTTATCGCTGAAACTTAGCTACAGTTAACAGAGTTCCTTCCAGGCTATCTAGGTGCACGTAAAACACGGTATAAGCGTGAGCGATTTCTGTTCTGGGTTTGATCATACAGGGTAAGCCGTTCTCAAACCTCCCAGTCATCATCTGCTCTGAGTGCACAGGTGAGATAAGCCGGGGCAGTCTCCATGGGCCCATTTCCTTACAGCTGCGCTGGCTCCTGGCTCACACCACACGGTATCAGCCTCTAACATCTACATAGGTATGAAAGACTCCCGCAGCAATTGTCCTTGCTATCAGGTGTTTGGATCTTGCCTTGCTCGGTTGTGTTAGATCAACCGCAGTGTATTTACACCAGCCGCATACTGAGGCATTTGAGTGTTTTTTTGAGTCACGGAAATCTAGAAAGAACAAAGAGAGAAATTCTCCATGTAGTCCAGTTCAGAAGCAAAAACACTGGCACACTCTTTATGTTTGTTGTTATTTCAGTTAAAGCAAAACTACCAGCAGGCAAAGAGCAAGTCTCAACTCTGCCTCATTCTTCTATTTCGTGCTAAGATTGAGATGTGACTATCACCCGTCCCTACTCACAATTTATGCGGGATGAACCAGCTCAAAACCTGGTTTGTACTGCACCTCTCCAGGTGGCAGTATGAATACACTGCTGTCTGTCCATGCAGCGAGAAAGGACAATGTACATAGGACAACAGGATGGGACAGTGCAGCTTCTGTATGGTGACATTAACAGAGTTTTACACATAATGCTGTTTACATATTCTGCCTGATGATATAGTGCAGCATAACCACACACAAACATTCATATAAACAAAAGTCTGCCATTAAAACAAAAGATACTGACAAATTTTCATGTAAAGGATGTCTGGTCCTCCTAACTAATGCAGCCCTAACTCAGCCAGAGCCTTTCAGGTGAATCTTCATAAGTACTTTTTTTTTCCCATCTCAAAGAAAAAACAAGGTTTTAAAATTCCAAACCCATGCTCTGTTGACTTCTGTTGGGAAAATAAATCACTGAAAATGACATGGAATAGAAATGAAAATGCTGATAAACCACTATTCTCCTTGCCCACTGGTGGGATGTGTTGTTTTCTTCAGGCTTGTACTTCGCCCAACAGCCTCACTATTGCAGCAAGCCCTGAGCATCTTCTGGCGTCCTTGGGAGAAGCCGGGGGCGGGGAGGGGGGTTTATCCCTTCAGGGCTCTGGCTGTGTGTCAGCTTCCCACTCTCTGTGGGCACTCTCCATACCCAGCACCCCCAGGCTCCCTCCCCGTGGTGCGGCTCCCTCCCTGCCTGCCCCCGGCGGCACCCAGGAAAGGTTGCCAATGACTCGCTCTCAGGGATGAGCCAAGCTCTCCTCACTCTTTATACAGTTTCCCACAACTCCTGTGCATCCATCAAAATAAAGGAAAGAGGAGCCTTCTTTTTTTTTGCTACCTTTCTTGCCTACCTCTTTAAAAGGAACATGACATACATTGATGAAAAACTACCAAGCAAACGCATAAACCAGATGCCATCTATCACAGGTCTCCCTGTCCTCAAGTAACTGACAACTCAGCTTTATTCCCCCTCCTGCCCTGTAGCTCACGGTGTGCCTCAAAGCTCACTGAAAACAGGTATTGATCCAAGAGGCTGCAAGGATAGAGCCTTTTGAGCAGCTCCATGCCATCATTTTTCCTGAGGATATGAAAATATACCAAGGCTGGGTCAAATCAGAGGGAGCCTGGACATCACCTGGGCAGGTGCAGGAGTAGCAGCGTCTGCCCCAACCGAACACCCAGGACACGCTCCCTCTGCGGACTCGCTGGCATGAAACACGCTCTCTGCAAAGGTATATTTTTTATAGCTGAGCCACTCTCAGCTAGATTAAGGTTTTTTTATTACCTTCATCAACTTAGTACCTGTCACTTTCAATTATACTGACTCATATTTAAGAATAATGCTAATTATTTTAATGTGTTTGCTGTAAATCTAGCCTATGCTAACAGCTATGATGCAAGTCATTTGTGACCTGAATCTTGAATTGTAATTAAAAAAATGCTTTGTATTCTTTGTATTGCCATAGTGTTCAAAAACCAATGAGGATTGGGATGTGACTGTAGGAGAACTACATCAGGCACATAAGAAGACTGGCTTCCTGTCTCAAATACTTCCCAAATAAAAAAGAGATTTACAAAATTGATTGAAACAATGACAGGTCCTGTATTGTTGTTTCAGAAGTCTCTCCTCTCATGCACCATTAAGCTACACAGAAAAGGGAAAACCATCAACAAGAAACTGTTAATATAGATAATTTTCATAGAGGCTCATTTTGTTCTAAATAAATACACATAATGAGAAGTAACAAATCTTAGCATCGACTCAGTTTTGGAGTGCAGGGGCACAGGCAGCAGACATTTCACAAACATTTCAGAAAAAAAAAAAACCTCTTGGATTTAGAAAAAAAAAAAATTAGTTTTCTTCAAATTTCCTGAAGAATTTTAATCTAGGCTTCCATTTTTCAGCTTGCAAGTTTTAAATATAAAATATTACTCCCTGGGTTTAAAAGAGATAAAAGGACTAAAATCTGCCTTCTAAGGAAAAAGATATCTCAGCCAATTTGTAGGGAGATTAATAGTCTGTGCAGTTACACCAGATTCTCAGAATAAAGCAAATTGAGAACTAAACGTATATCAATTACTTTACAAGCTGGAATACACCTCAAGTAAGAACGAGATACCAGTGACACCAAATCACAAAATGGCCATAATAAGACTAGGATGTTTTAAGGTCTGGGTTACAGAAAAGAATAGTTAGGAAAAAAAAAAATCTGTAGAATATTAAACCCTCAATAAATAATAGTTAAGAAGAAATAAGTGGCTATGGATAGGAGTTTGCCATCTGCTGAGAAATTTGGAACAAGAAGCAGGTAGCACAGGAGTGCCGCTTTGCCTGCTTACTGCTTCATCCAACTAAGGACCTCGCACCTATGGCTTGGTCCAGAACTTGGGCTCTGGTTCTTGCTGTCCTCACTTTGTTCACAAGTTTTGATTTAAAGATGTTTTGCTTTGAAGACTCATTTTCAGTCTTCAGGGAACCACAAGCGGGCCCTTCCCTTCCAAGGCTCTCTTTAGTCTATCAGTCTGTACCTCAGACTACAGAGGCCTATTCCCTTGCTACAGGCCAGATGAGTATTATATTATTTGCTACAAACTTCAACTGGAAGGCAGTAGATAATTTCTGTCCTGTCTCACTTATAGCATGAATGTTGAGGGTGAGCGGTTATACCTGGCCAAAAGCTAATGGAAGGTGTTGGTTTCATCTTCTAAAGCTTATGAAATTACCTGAGCAAACGTGTCAGAGAGTAGCTGCTATTAACTAACAGAGAGGCAACCTGACTTACTGTCTTGCAATAAGCTTAAATGATAAATTAAATAAAAAACAAGACCTTGATCCTCAATCTTTGTGTCAGGAAAATGGAAAATAAGAAGCACTTCGTCATAGGTTGACCCTGGCTGGACAATGGGTGCCCACCAAGCTGCTCTACCGCTGCCCCTCCTCAGCTGGACACAGAGAGAAAATACAACAAAAGGCTCGTGGGTCGAGGTAAGGAAAGGGAGAGATTTCTCCCTGATTACCATGACGAGCAAAACAGATTCGACTTGGGGAAATTAGTTTAATTTATTACCCATGAAATCAGAGAAGGGTAATGACAAATAAAACCAAATATTAAAACACATTCCCCCCCATCCCTCCCTTCTTCCCAGGCTCAACTTCACTCCTGATTTTTCTACCTCTTCCCCCTCGAGCAGCTCAGGGGTTTGGGAATGGGGTTGTGGTCAGTTCTTCACACGCTGTCTCTGCCACTCCTTCCTCCTCAGGGGGAGGACTCCTCACACCCTTCCCCTGGTCCAGCATGGGGTCCCATGAATTTCTCCAGTGTGAGTCCTTCCCATGGGCTGCAGTTCTTCACAAACTGCTCCAGTGTGAGTCCCTTCCAGAGGTTCAGTCCTTCAGGAACAGACTGGTCCAGTGTGGGTCCCCCATGGGGTCACAGGCCCTGCCAGCAAACCTGCTCCAGTGTGGGCTCCTCTCTCCATGGGGCCTCTCTCCATGGGGTCACAAGTCCTGCCAGGAGCTAGCCCCAGCTCTCTCCACAGGGTCACAGCCTCCTTCGTGCTCTAGCATGGGGTCTTCTACAGGCTGCAGGTGAATCTTTGTTCCGGTACCTGGAACACCTCATCCTTCTTCTTCACTCACCTTGTGTCTGCAGGGCTGTTTCACATGTTTTCACTCCTCTCTCCAGCTACAGTTTCTCTCACACAGTATTTTCCCCCCTTTCTTAACTATCCCAGAGGTGCTACCACCATTGCTGACAGGCTTGGCCTTGGCCAGCAGTGATGGGTCCCTCTTAGAGCTGGCTGGTGTGTCCTTGAGTCAGCCTTGGAAGAGATGAAGCAATAACCTTCCTCCTAAACCTCCTGAGGGTACTTGTCCACGTACCTGCAAAGCAGGGTGCTCATCTAGGTATCTCCTGAATGCACACCGTGCAGGAGGCAAAAACCAGGGAAAGTGCTGAAATGTGTTCTGGATAGCTTGCTTTGTACCTCCCTGTGGTCATAGGTCATCTTCCATAATCAAATGAATGTAAAATAGACAATTCAGATTTTAATCATATAAATATGTGGCATTTCCTTTTATTTCCATTCATTTTGCAAACTGGTTTAAAGCCATTGTCATTATTTTACACTCCAGGATAATATTTTTAAAACTATTTTTGAAAATTCCTTGAGCCTACCTAAAAACTATTTTTAATAATTCCTTGGGCCTATCTTACAGGACTTCTCTTGCTCCTCATTCCTTCCTCCTCTACTCTCTTTTCTGTTTTCACTAATCCATGAGTACCGGGGTGTACGTGTTTTGGTACATCCACCATACAGCGGAGCCTCCTTTTGTTTCTTTACCACGCAGTCAACCAGCCTGTGAAACTAATTCTGCTGCTAGATCAACATAAAATTACTGGAGTAATTAATCTTGTTTCAAATTCTGGCCATCTGTACAGAATCTCAAAAGACAGGTGCTTAAAATTATCTTTGAGAATACCTGTGGAAAAATACTGATCAGGCAGCTATTTGCATACCTACCACATTAAACACGGAGAGGGGGAGCTTTGAAAATTCTGGCATAGATTTCAATGCTTTCTGCAATCATCTTAGATAAAATGCATTGTGCGTGTGCTTCACAACTCCGCTTCTAACACTTGTGCCAGCAAAACACTGCCATTTTAATTCTGAGCAAACAGTGCATCACCTGCTGAGTCCAACGTTCGGTCTAAAGTTTTCTGTCATTTAAAAGCAGTCTTCTGACTTAAATATAAAATCGGTAGCTTACAAAGTGAATCGTTATAAAACTCTTGCAAGCTTTCAAATCAATCAGTCAAGCTTAGAAAGCAGTGATTTGGAGAATCATAGCTCTGAGGCTTTGGGGCCTTTTTGTGCAAGGTAATAAAAGTAAATACTTTTGTAGCTTTTAGGAATAGTGGTTAGTTTGCTTTTTACCTCCCAAGGAGTACTCAGGTTTGACTAAGGAGGTTTACTACAATATTTGAAAAACATCCATTACTTAATATTATTTTCAAACCCTAAAAGAGAGAATAACACAACAAAAAAGGGGGCATTTAATCTGCTTAACCATAAAACTTCGTCTTAAATGATTCTTTACTGAGAAGATAAATTATTTTTTGGCTAATAATGAAGACTGAAAACTGTAAACGCTTTTCAGTGCTGCACTGGTGGCAAAAGTATTGTCACCTAGAATTAAAGATACTTAGCATTTTCCACAAACACAACACTGTTTTCAGCTGCTTATAACTTTGCCAGACCTGAATCATGAAGCTGTAATTTTCTATGCCTCTGCCTGGTTATAGCTTGTTTGTTGGAGAAGCAATTCAGCAAAGGACTTTGGAAGTTTGTCAGAACAAGATTAGAGAAAAAAATTTATACGTGAAAGCTGTACTTGACTCCATAATCTTCCACAAATTTTCACATTTGGGTAGGGACCACTGGCCATCAGCCGTGCTTTTTAGTTATCTTCATAATCGCTAGTGCTGGATGAAAAATGCACCTTTGTGAGAAGTGACATAGTGTTTGGTTTGCTCTGTCTCTGCTTACTTTTGTGTATGTATATACAAATAATATACATGTATGTGTATATAGGTTTTTTTTTTCCTTTTTCTTTTTTTTTCCTGTTACAAAAGGTATGCCTAAGCAACACAAAGGAAGGCTGCCTGTTCATTTTATTCTGGCACGTTCACTCTGGCAGAGGTGAAACTTCTAGAAAGAGAGGGCTGCACCTTTCCTGAGAACGAGATTTCTTTCTTGGGAAATGAACGAAATGAGGACGGGAAGACGTAGGTACACGCAGCATGGGCTGGGAGACTCCCTCGAGGAGCAAAGGGCCTGGTTATAGTGAGGAGGGTGGGGGAAGCAGCAGTCAAGCCTTAGGGGTGACAGAAAGCAGGAGATTTTTACTGTGACCAGAGGGATTGCATAGCTTTGTGAGGAAATGAATCTTGCCACTCAGGAAAGCCAGGATGGGGGAAAAACATTAATCAACCCAGAAAGGTTTCTCTCCACAATGTGGAGAGAAAAATTTATTTTCAGATCTTTTACTTTGAGCAGCGCCACTGAACATACTCTCTAAGGGCAGAATTATTTTTTTCAGGTTTTTATTACGTATTTTAACTGAACTAAGCTTTACTGGCTGGAAGCTCAGAGGTGCATCCTGGCACGCTCGCCGCACTGCCGCCCCACTGCAAGGATACTGCTGAACACAGGCCCTGCTGGCCTCCACGTCCAAGGGCTCGAGTCCTTGCTCTGGTCTGGGATCAACATCTGTCCCTCAGCTGCTGGCAGAGCTATTCGGCTCTGCTGCAGCCTCCTCAAGCTAGGTGCCCAGCTGGCTTTCTGTAATACAAAAGAAGGAAAAGAAAGACTTCAGGGAATCATGAGTCATTTTCCTCTTCTCTGCAACACAAAGCACCCTTGGCTAGGGACCTGGAAGACTATGCTCTGTGCCACATTCCTAATGCACCACTGTCTTTCAAAAGGGAAAGAGGCACTGAGAACAAGAAATGACAGATAATTGCTTGATATTCACAGTGATTTTTCCTGATGTGGTGTGTGCAACTGTGTAAGGAAACCAAGGAGCAGCCCCATCATTACAGCCCAGGAAAAGCCACATGCAATCAGCCCGGTATTGCATCTGTTTGAGTCATCTGCCTTTGATAGCATCTACTGCTGGCTAAATCAAGACATAAACTCACTAATGGACAGTTTCCTCTGGAAAGCAAGTTTTTCTGTTGTCTCTGATGACTTCTACTTTAAACAATGAAATGCATAGAGATAGACACTCTGAAATTATTTTATCAAACGTAACAGTGCACACAGTCATTTTGTGCAACTACGCTTCTGAGTTATATTCTTGCAACAAATACCAGGCTTTTGGCCTCCATCATCTCTGATGATAATGAGTTTCACATATTAATTATGCATTGTGTAAAAGAACATTTCCTTTGATCCATTTTAAATGCTACACTTTGACTGCATGGAGAGCTCCTTTGTCCTTGCGCCATGAGAAAAGAGGTAGTAGCCAGCCCCTCACCTGCACTTTTCTCCAAAAAGAAAGGCTAATTATGTGACTTCCTGTGGATTTAGGAGCCCAGACTTACATGTTCTATGTTAAAACAATTCTGCAATTAAGCATAACCAATGATTTTCTTTTGCAGTGACTGAGGCCCTCCTGCTTGCACATCAGAGGCTACTCTTATTACTATATTGCTTAATTTATGCACAACATTCCTCATGTAAGTAATATAAAACCTACTTTTTACACAATAGGTCTAAGATAAACCCTGTGTTGTCAATAGAAAGAATATATCTACATTTGGTCATCTTCAGATCAAGCCTAAGGTTCATTTTGTTCCTAAAATACACTTTCCTCCAGCAAATTTTGCTTGTAATTCGCTGAGCTTTGTACCTTTTTGTCTATGGTATCACATTAGCATACTTTTATTTAATTATATTCCTCATTCATGTTAAACTGGAAAAAATTAGGAGCTTGCAGCAAACTAAATTCAGGTAGATACAACATCATAGGAGCAGTGTTTGAATAGAAACATGAATCAGGTAATAAATAGCTCTCTTTGATCATTGTTTTTAAAATCTCTTGAACCATACTTTGATTAGTTCTATTTAATATTTAACATCTGGTTAGTCAATTTCAATCTGCAATGAGAGCTGCTAGAAAAATTCTATGCTGACTAAATACATTTATAATACTACAAAGCTGACATGTAATTGATTTTAGTTCCCATAAAAGGATTATGTTAACTTTTCTTAATCCATATATTAGGGTTTCGTGGAGTCCGGTGAATTCACACCAGGGATACTAAATGTTTTTTCCTTATCAATATTTTATGTAAAAATGATAGGATTGTATTTTAGCCTAAGTACTGCTTGCTAGTTTTTCCACTAGAAATTGATAAAATGTAGAAAATATTACAGTGCTGCTGTAGCACTGGTACAATGAGCGACTATTTGGTGTTTTCTGATTTTATATTAGCCAAATAAGACCATAGTGCACTGAAATTTGATATGGCTGTAAACTACCAAATATTGTTTTACCTTCTGCTAAAAGGGTATGATGTATATTTTTAAATTTTCATAATTGAAAAAAAAGTATCAGATTATAACCTCTTTAAAGGCTTGATTTAGCAAACAAAGTATTTCAAACCAATGTCAGTCTAGTAAGGAAAGAAAATTGCCAGTAGCCATTGATGCTGGCAGTAATCACTTGCCCAAGGTTGACTGGGGCAGTTTGGTAATCCTGTTTACCTCCAGCCTAGCAGAATGAGTGCCACATTAATAGTAAATATAATGCCCTTACATGCCTTAAACAAATGTGGAATTAATAAAATACAAAAAATGAAGGTCTTTTCCTATCTGGGAAGAGTTTATTTTATGAAAATTTCCCTGGTTAATTGATCAAGACCATGTGCAGTGCTGGACGCAACTGTAAACAGGAGTATGAAATGGAGCAGTGCTACTTGCCAAGGACTATGTCTCCCCTTTTGGCACAGGAAACTCATACCTAATCTAGAAAAGTAAATAAAAAATGGTTTGATCCAAACATCGGTCAGAAAGTGAGGAATGAAACAATATCCATATCACTACATAATAGTGGGTCAGGAACCAATGCTTTGCTCTAAGGCCAAGTGCCATGGACCACTTATGCCATACCCTTCCACAAGAAATTATCTTACAGAGACGTAGTTGACATGGTCTAACCTAGAATGAGGGGCAAGAGTATGTATATCACAGTAGCATGCATATAATTTTCAGGAGTGATGCTAATTTCTCATTCTGTTACATGAAATTCACGTTATTCTTGCTTTCATTGCAATACTAAATCACAGCAGCTTAAACATCAAAATTCTAAACATTTCTTCCATTTTCAGGAAGAAATTGAATTACAATCTTTTTCCTCCTTACACTAGCTGGAAGTTGGAGTTCCATTGCTTATAAAGTATCCCATTATATTATCCTAGCTATTCCTTTAGATTAAGACCAGCTCAAAGAAGTTATTTACCCTGTGAGGGATTTGATGAACACAGATCTGGGAATGTTAACTCTGAACCCCTCAGTTATGAACCAGGACCCCAGTTCTGGCAAGGTGGTAGCACCTTTGGCCCTTAGGAAGCAAGGGTGCCTAGGTGACTTTATTGGTATGTGTTGGGGTACACATGGATTTTCTAGCACTAGACAGCAGTCTTGTGCCTCCTTTTCTTGGATTTAGATACGTACTTTCCACTAAAGCCTTTCAAAAGGCATTTGATTTATTTTTTTTTAATCTTGCCCTGCATGTTCCTCACAGGGAAGAGCCAGATATCTGTTTGCAACCAAGAAATGAATTTCTGAGGCAGAAAATTATTAAGTAATAAGGACAATCCAAAAAATTAGTGTCTCCAACAATCATATATCCTATTTTATGTCTCCATAAATAATTTTCCTCTGTTCTTTTTTCTTCACCAGAACACAGATTTACGGCATAATAGTAATATTTACATGAACTCGTAGTCAACTACACTTTAAACCACTTGTTGATGTAAGACCTCTCTCTCCCTCAAATTGCTCACACTAATAAAAAGGAAAGTCTTTCACTTTGATTTGCCCAGAGCATCAAGAAGATCCCTCTGCTTAACACATAAGCAACAATTTACTCTTTCAGACTACACACAAACGAGTGTTTTACAGGGAAAAAAACTCGTATGTCAGTCCCATGATGCCAACTATGATACACAAAATTTACATTATTTGCAGTCTTAAAATATTTGAGAAATATTGAGGCATTTGTTTTGGAACCAGGAGCCCACAGCCCTGAAAATAGTGGATAATAATGTAAAGAGTCTATTCATTAGCAGCAATACTACATTGCTAGCTCTGAACACTTAGTTTTCAAAGTTAGCATGTGGCATGTAAGTGATACATGACTTCGGGGCATATTTCCGTGACAAACCTGCTCCAGCCTCTATTCTGCCTATGAAAGATCATCCTGTTATATGTTTAGACAACTGAAATAGAAATACATGATTACATGTCCCTGAACATCATTCACCTGTGAATATTATCCACCTCACAAGTCTATAGTATAAGGTATGGACAATTTTTGTCAGTTTTACAGAATTCCTCCAAATAGACAGTCTGAGCAGACCCGACATCATTGATAAGAAATGGTAGCCAAGGGCACAGCAAAAAAATCTTCCACCTACTATTGCAGAAAAACAGACCCTGAACTGACAGAAACAATCTAGGTGGGATATTTAAATCTTAAGTAAGTGGTCAGTGAAGTGCCTGTAGAAGCAAAAGGACAGATAGCATATTTGGTATGCTAATAGAAACCTATTTACTGGAGGAAGTGACAAAAACATCAATCAAATCAGAAAGGGCTATTAAGAACTGTTAACTCCCTTTCAGATGAGCAATGATTTCCATTGGGAAGTAAATAAATATTCATGACAGGGAGCAGTGACAGAAATTTCACCAAAATTACACTCTGGCAAGGCTTCTGCACCAGGCAAATCTTTAGGAGAAGCAGTTTGCCTGCGTCTTGGAAGGGGATTGAATATTTGTAGAACTCAATCCCTAGGTCCAATTTCTGTACTCTCTTTTCCTTCCTTGAAAATCTGCTGTAGATGTATTTCAATATTGTCTAGTAAGTTATCCAAAACTGAGATTTTTAAGGATTTAAAGATCACTTTGATATTATTAGAAGCCCTTATCTCCTCATATTTGTTTTGGTATCTTCTCAAAAATATCTTATTATTTTTCCCAAGACAAAAAACCTTGTGAAAATTAATAGTCAATCCTGATATTCCATGCAGGTGATCATATCATTTGAAAACAAGGTTTGAGCTTTTTTATGTGAACAAGACATTCTGCCTACGCACCTCTAAATTTAGTGATATTACAAAGTAAAAAGGGTCATTATGCATTTAAAATGTCCCAGAACAAGATTGCAAAACAAACACTTGCTGGTTTTTCCTTTATTTCTATATGAAAGAAATAAATCTTTACCTCGTACTTCCTCCTTTTAGGCTGACACACAGGAAGGTCAATTCTAGCTTTCCACTTGTTCAGGAAAAGAATACTTTTGTCCTTTTTTAAGAAAAAAAAAATCAATGCAAGTTAATAAATATAACAGCTCACAATGCATTAGTGTATTAGTAATGTAACCTAAAATTAAATAACCTACTTACAAATATGGCAGCCTTCCATGCCAAGTTTCAGCCTGGAGCAAATTTTTATGGTTAAGTTATGAACATCTAAAATACTGACATGTCCTTAATACACTATCTTAAATGTCTCCATCTTTACCATTTCCTTCTTTTTGATACCAATTAAGGGACATTTTTCAAATATCTTTGCAGATTGGTTACTTGTATGGAGTTAGTAAGAATAAACCCTTATGCCTTATCTCAGGGCATGGAAGAAGAGATTTTTTCATAGAGAAGCAGAATATTTTGCCTCAGATCTTCAGTGAAAAGAGGAAAAGGATACTGTGGCTCATTTCCTTAAAAGCCTTCTCCTTTATCAAGATTGCATGTCAAAATCAGAGGAGGAAGAGATTTCTTCATTTCTCGTTGCTAAGCAGGTTAGCAACTTGAGGAATAAGGAATTACAGATTTTTCTGCAAAGATTCACTGATCTTGTAAAGGGTTTAGTTGACATTTTTGTTTGTATTTTTCCCTTCCTAGATGCTTCATAGTGTTCCAGAAGTAGATCACTAAGACTAGGACCTAAAAGGTGAAAATATCTGTAAAAACTTACCTGTAAAATTTCATTTCAACTTGTTGCTGGTGTATAGAAAAGATCAGGAACTTGAAAACGACAAACATACAATTAAGGAAAAAGCTGGTGATTTTTCTAGACCAAAAGAAATAAGGTTCAACACCAAGGGTTCAACATCATTCAGTCACTCAAGTTAAGCACAAGAGCCACCTGAGAAGCCCCACCATATCTAGGAATACTTACAGGGCTGACAGGTATGACAGAATTTATGGGAAGCCCAGGCTGGATTGACAGCTGAAGACTAAGAAAACCCAGTTTAGCTCAAGTAACAACAGTCTCACGTTCAGGCAGCTAAATTTTGCTTGTAGGGTGGGATTCAGCTTGAGATCAGATCTCCTATACATCAGTGCTTATGTGTAGGTATCTCCATCTAAGCTAGCAGCTCAATTCAACTCAGTCTAAATGTCAGTGTCCAGTGCAGTTTGAGCAGTCCCTGAGTTGGAAGAACCAGTTGCCATTCCAGAAGTGCTCAGGTCTCCCATGAGTCCTATGTCACTTCTGCCAGCCCTGTGTGCATACCCAGGGTGTCTCAAATGGCACAAGACCCCTCTTTGCAGACAACTGACTCCTGTCCTAGGTGTCTGAGGTTTCTTTACAGTCAGTACAGGTATAGCCTATAGAAACTAGAGAGCTATTTGGCTTACTTTAAAATAGACATACTAGGTGAAATTCAGTTGCCTAAAGAAAGGCATCTGTGGCCATTGCAGAGGTCCTTGTGAATCTGAGACATCCTCACAGGGCGAGTAGACATGACATAGAATTTTTGGGAGACCTGTACCCTCCTGGGGCAGCAACTGGAACTTGATGAAGTCCCTCACAGTATCTAAAATGGCAGTACAAACCTATTTTTAGGTATGGATCTCACCATCAAACTTGAGTACAGTGGTAGCCTCAATACCACACTTTGTGGACACCTTAGGCCCATGGCTCAGCTACTTACTCATAGGCATCCAGTCCACTTTGATATGTCCTAGGTATGTTGAACATCGACATGGGGCTGATAGAAATGACAAAGGACCTATGGGAAACCCAGATCCTTCTGGCACAGCTACTAGAATCCAAATTCTCAGGTAAATGCTGGGATATCTCAGGTAAATGCACACCTGTGTGTGTGAGCAGTTGAGCCTGGTTCTAAACATCTGCAGACTGTTAAGCACTTTTTTTTTCTTTCTTTCCTTTTTTTTTTTAATGTTTACAAGAATAAAGGCAAGGTAAGAGTAGGAGAACTGAATCTTAGAGACAAGAATCACCCTGAATACTGATTTTATGATAGGGAGGCTATGTAATAGCAGTTCAGAAAAATCTCTGCCTCTCAGACGTGGAGGTGAAGAGGTGTTAACTGCAGTGCTTTCAGTGAAGTTGAAAATTACTGAAAGTGCATCTACTCATTTTAAAACTTCAATCTCAAGTGTGCGCTTTATTTTTTTGTGTGCATGCTAGCCAGCAACTGGTATGTGCATGGGGATATACATTCAAGCTCAGCTGTGACAGCTGCACGAAACACTGCAAATAATCTAATTTGGATGACAGCCTAACCCAAATTTCGCTTTAATTCAAAGAATCATCACACCTCAGTGAAATGCTGCACCATGCATGCAAGTCCTTAAAGGTATGAACCAAAGTACGTGCATTTGCATACAGTGGTACAAGGAGTTCTGCCCCTAAAACTGTCGTTCTTTCCATATTGATCCTCAATTTGCTGGTCATTAGCGACATTACAGTCTCAGTATGGTTACCAAACATGTAATGTATCCGTATGTAATTACATTACTGCAGTTCATCTGATCATAATGGACAATGAGGCAGATTCAAGCACTACCATCTGATCTCCTTTGCACCCATTTCTGTTTTGTAAAAGTGTGTTGTATCAAACACTGACTGCTAAATCATTACTTGGAGGAAGGCAACTAGTCTCATGTCTGTTTATTGTCCTTATCAATGTTCACTTTCAGGCAAGGGATAGAGTTACTTGATGTCAGCCCAACATCAATACCATGTCAAAAAACAGTGTTTCTAATTGCTGTGCTGCATTAGACTCGTATAAAAGTTCCATCCATTTCTTTGAACAATGTATTATGAAAGCTCTCCAAAATAAAGCGGTATTTTATGAGATCACCGGTCATCTACAATTTCTTCATTCTAAAACTAGTAATATGTGGGCTTCAGGAAATGAGAGCCAGTGTTGCCGCATGACTCTGAAGGTTATGTCTAATGATTGCGGTTGCTAAGTATCTCTGTTCTTTCCACACTGACAGTCTACATCAAGACAAGAGCTGACTCACTGGTCAAAGTCAGTCACATTTGCCCTTTTACCACTTTACAGTTCATCAGCCTTTTTTGTTACGGAAGCTGTGAGATGTAATTAGAGTGGTTGCTTCTCGTAATATAAATAAAAGTGTACAGCTATCAAAACCCTTCATCTTCATTCAAAGGTCTGAAAAATATCAGTTAGTGTCAGGTTTCAATAACATAGATTTCCAGGCCCTTTCTTTACAAATATCTACCTTTGAAAATACAAATAAACGTGGACCAGCCTATCAGGGTTGTCACAGTTTTTACAGAAATTACAATAGACTTATGAATTGTAGTTGGTTCTAGAGATCAGTATTTTCAGGACCTTTGGAAATAAAAGAAAAGGAAGTGCTTGGAGTAAAACTGTAACAAGCAGCTGTCAGTGCTAGAGATATAAAATTACATCTGTGGTCTTGTAACAAGATCAAAAAGCACCAACCTGGCCAGCAAATATAACAACAAAAATTCAACCATACTTACTTGATCATATTCAAATATAGCTTAAAAAAATCTCTCCAGCGTGGAGAGATTCACTTGCACAGGTAAGTCAATCAATAACTACTTCTTGCATCCCTGAGTGCTGCCTGACAATACTATCCATGTAAAGACCACTTAGGTACACACTGGTTTAGCCCCACTCAGCAGTCAAAATACCACACAGTCACTCACTCACCCCCTGCTCACCACCCCTGCAGTGGCATGGGGATGAGAATCAGTAAAGAAAAGACAAAACTCAACTGAGTTGAGATAAAAACAATTTAAGAGAGAACAACAAAGGAAAAGAAAATAGAAAAGGAAAACAAAAAAACTAACAACAGAAAATACTTAAGTGTGTAATTTACAGTACAATAGTCACAATGGAACCTGATACCCAGCATCCCACTAGGTAACAGTAAGCTTCCCCTCTGCCCCATCCCCACTTTATATACTGAGCAGATGTCACATGGTATGGAATGGCCCTTTGGCCAATTTGGGTAAACTTATCCCAGCTGTTGACTAATTAGTAAACTATCTCAGCTATGTTCCCCAGCCACAGGTGCCACCCCCAGGGTTCCTCTCCCAGCTCCGGTGAAAATTAACTCTATCCTAGCCAGAACCAGGACACCCACCAAGTGTGAATTTGTGACTAGACTTCAGGGCTGGAATCCATTTGGGTTTTTAACCAGAGGGATTATTCTCTGTCTGGATTTAGCACAATCCAGGGCAAATCTAATATTTCTTATGGTTTAGTTATCAGAAGTTATATTTCCAATATAACTTAAAATACCACTTCAAAATCTTTCTTGGTGTTGGCTTAGGGGAACATTTTCTATGCTAGTGTCTACTCGCCGATTTTAATAACAAAAAATTAATCATGTTTTAGCGCAAATATAAGGTGAAGATAATTTCTGTAAATTCAGTGTACCTAGTTTTCCAGAGCTTCTTCAGGACCCCAGTGGTACATTGTGGTGGCTTGGATCAATAGATACAGTTGTAGTTGCTTTTGTCCCCTCCAAGCTGCAGAGCCAAGCCCCAGCTCCATGTGTCTGAGCAGGAATCTGTGGGCATCACTGGAGCTCAGGTTTCCCACCTCGCTCAATGTCTCTGCCCTTACCATAAGATAACTTCAGGCTGGAGAAGAACTGAAATATCTTACAGGAGGGATCGGGTGACCTTCAGTGCTGGGATACGAGAAATGGGCTGAATGGATTACTGTAAAAAATGGAAGGTCACACAACTGAGGACTAGTAACAAGAATTTGGATTATGAGCTGGGAGCTTACAAATTGGAAATGACAGAGGAGAAAGAACAGGCTGTGTCAGTCAATCACAGAATACTTACGTATGCCTGCATGTTTTAGCTGCAAAAAGCCAGTTCCTAGAGTACATCAGGGAAGAGATAGGAAAATATTAATGTCATCACATGTAATTCACATTTCACCTGGAATACTTGTGCAGTTCCATTTATTCAGGAAAGATGAATTCAGAAGTCTAGAGAAAGCCTAATACAATAGTCAGGGAAATGAGGAGAGAACAGGAAGGAGACTAAAGAAGTGGTTGCACGTCCACCCATCACTTCTGCCAGCAGCAGGCCATCCAGGTGCTGTGCCTGACTGTGTACCACTGCCCAACCCTGTCAGGGGACTTGGACCCCCAGACCTGCCAGCTTTGCTACTTGGGAATTCACCCAGGGCAAAGGGAGGCATGGAAGAACAAGATTAGGAAGACTAACATGGATGGAAGCTGTACATTATTTAATTCGGGGAGGGGGGGGGGGGGGGGGGAAGTTGAAAGGTCTCTCCTACCCTTCTGAGTACTGAGATTTTGGAATTGCCTTCTTATGGAAGCAGTGAGGGCAAAATTTTTACTGGTTTCCAAGGGGAGTATGGTAGGTTAACAACTAATATTACATGGCACAGCATCCTTAAAAGCGAGGAGATGGACAGAGGACTGCCAGTATGCCTTCTGGTCCCATGTTCTTTTACCAGTCGGGTACTTGTTTCTATGTCTATGAAAGACTTCAGAAATTTATGTCATTTTTTATCTTTACTGCATTAAAAAAAAAAAAAGTAATAGCACAGATCTGGAAGAGAAATATTCTTCCAAAGGAAGAAGAATGGATTCATAAAGCTTGGCAAATTATAGTCATTGACAAATTAACTCTCTCTCTGAGAGATCAATATCAAGATTGTACTGCAACTTGGGCTCCATTCCATGTGTCCCAGAAAAGGGTAAAACCCCTGCTAAACCATTCCTTTTTATGTCATTTTAAATAAATGAATGACAATTTTATCATTCAGAGGACCTAGGAGTGGCTAATTGATATTTAGGTCTCTCCTTTTGGATCTCACATTGGACATGTAAATGTGGACATGAAATGTAAATTCACACATGTGTGTGAATAAACATGTATAAAGTTGAATTACTATTTGTTATTTCAATGAGAATAATCCTTATGGTGCACAACTGCTATTCCACTGAAATGGCAACTGCCCTGTACTAGTTTATTTAAGGAATTTCTGTGACCATATTTATGAAGGCAATGTAGAAAAAAAATTCAAAATTTTAAGGAAAAAGTAGAAAGAGATTGAATAATGGTGCATTGAACTTACCAGAGTTTGTACTAGTGTGCCTCCTCTGGTTCTTCAGGCTAACCCCAGGTTGCCAGAAGATGTCACATTCTTGTCCATATCAGAGTTTCCAGCTACTGAACCTTTAGACGTTACCTAGCGTATACACAGGGGAGTCATTTTTGCATCAATGCCATTCCTGTGTTTCACTTTGACAAAATATTCTACTACTATCGGAATAATGTCCATCATTGAACAAGGAATGTTCCCCACAGATCCCACTCCACCCCCTCAAAAAAAAAAAGAAAAAAAAAAATCAGTGGTCATCATTTTAGCAAATGGATAGAAAAAGAAGAGCCATATTTGATAGCAGGGTTTGGATGGCTGGTATTTTAAGCCAGTCATAAACTCAGCCTCACTGGCCTGTTAAAGAGGGATATGGCTGCTTTGCAACACCGAAGCAGTGCAAAATGGATAGAACACATCAGTGAAAATGGTCCCAGATGTCTTAAATAATAAAATAATATACTAAACGCTTTGCAGTGCTAATGTGCCTTGTGCACACAGATCTCAAGGCACCTCACAGACATTAATGAATTAAGCCCTGTAAAGTGGGTAAGTATTATCCATATTATGCCCAAGGGAAAACTGAGAAACAAAGATGTAAGATGATGGTCCAGGAAGCCTATGACAGACGTGGGAATAGAACCCAGGTCTCCTGGTCCCCACTCCAGGGCTGGAGCAACAAAACGTTCTCTAAATTCATCTGTCAGTTATTTTTGTAAGTAAATTTAGTCCTTATGAAATTGACAGCCCCAAAGACTGAAGTGCTCTATTAAACCACAGTGCAGGTACATCTCCAGCACTGGCTGCACATATTTTTTCCCACACTGTCTCAATAATAAGTGTCAAATGCACTTGTTTGGAGTCTGAGGGTTGCTCTTTTTCCATCCTGCCCATTCAGCACTCAAATTTCTCAGTAGAGGTTATTGAACTACATACCAGCTGGAGCTTGCTCTAATGCAAGCAGGTAATAGTAATTGGTGACAAATAACATGTGTTATTCAAGCTAAGGACCAAAAGTGACCCTCTGTCACATTGGTAGACTGTCCAGCTCATGTTTACCAGGGTAGATTTTTGCTCAGAACTACAAAAATTATGTAAAATGCCTCAAAACTCACAAATATTCTTATGAAACTGGACTGTGGGGTTCTCTTCTGTCTTCAAAGCTTTGAAGTCTATTACAACAGACAATTCAAGTAATGCCAGCTTTACTGGCACTATCACAAAACCATTCAGGCAACAAAGGACCTCAGGAGACCCCTGGTCCAACTGCCTGCTCAGAGCAGAACCAGCTCTGAGGTCAGCCCAGGTTGCTCAGGGCTTTATCCAGTCAAGTCTCAAAAAGCTGCAGAGGTGGAAACTACGTGGCTTCTCAGGGCGACCCACTCAAATGCTTGTATCTCCTCAGAGTGAAATTTCTTTCCTCACACCTAGCTGGAACTTCCTTTGCTTCAATTTTATGTTCTTTTCCTACCATATCCCCCTGCGAAGGATCCGGCTCTGCCTTCTCCAAAACCTCCCCATAGGCACTGGAGGGCTGTTGGGTGCTCCTGCAGCTGTCTCTTACCCAGTCTGAACGAGCTCTCATCCATCAGGCTCTCCTCACAAGCCTCTAGCCCCAACATTCGTGGTGGCCCTCCACTGAACTCACCTCAGTTGATCAATGTCTTTCCTGTACTTGGGGGCACAAACCTGGCTGCAGTACTGCAGACAGTGACTCAAGTCTAGTCCCCTTGTTCACCAGGACCCCCAGCAGTGGGGTACGTGAGGGAGAAGCCCTACTTGTCTTTATAGATGCTCTTTGCCAGTTTTAAATTTACAATGTCCTGCACAGTTTCTCTATGTTCTTATTTGCACCCTGTCCTCACCAACACCTCCTGTTATACTGCCTTTTTACACTGGAATTCAGTCATGACTTCCAAATTCACAAAATCATAGAATTATAGCATGGTTTGAGTTGGAAGGGACCTTCAAAGGTCATCTAGTCCAACTACCCTGCAAGAAGCAGGGACATCTTTGACTAGATCATATTGCTCAGAGCCCCATCCAACCTGGCATTGAATGTTTTCAGGGATGGGGCATCTACCACCTCTCTGGGCTACCTGATCCAGTATTTCACCACCCTCATTGTAAAAAAATTTCTTCCTTATGTCTAATCTAAATCTACCCTCTTTTAATTTAAAACCATTAGCTTTCATCCTATCACAACAGGCCCTGTTAAAGAGTTTCTCTCCATCTTTCTTATAAGCCCCCTTTAGGTACTGGAAGGCCACTATAAGGTCTCCCCAGAGCCTTTTCTTCTCCAGCCGAACAGCTCCAACTCTCTCAGCCTGTCTTCGCAGGAGAGGTGCTCCAGCCACACTAGTCTCCCGATACATCTGCCAGCTTCCCTCAGCATCAAGGTGGACCATTCTCGGGCTTGGAGGTTGTTGTCCTTAAAGACTGGTTGGCTTTCCTAAGCTCCTTTGTCCTTCAAAACTGCCTCCCACAAGATCTCACCTACCACTTCCTGAGTAAGCCAAAGTCTGGTTGCCCCAAGCCCTGCGTCTGTGCTTTGCTACTTGGCTTCCTCACTCCTTTTAAGATGTTGAAGTGCCTTGCTTAATGGCAGCTACACCCCAAGACTACCACTGATTGTCACATCTCCAATCAAGTCTTTCAGCAGGGCATCACCTTACCTAGCATCTGTGTTGTCTCCAACACTCTCCAAAAATGTCCTGGATTGCTTGTTTCCTACTTGTAACTTTCTACAGGTTAAGCGATTAAGATTTCTGATACAGGATTTTCCAGTAGGCATTTTATAGACTCAGTGGAGATAAGGAAACTAGTGTCCCAATCTAACAGCATAGACCAAAGAGAGGAGGTGAGTTTATGATTTGGGACTTGAACATATAACCCTTCCTCTCACAACTAATTCAAATTAAGAAATAAGATATTTTTTTTAAAAGTGAGATTAATTAACTAATGGCACCATTTCTTCAGAGATGTTGCTGACACACTATCACTTGAAAGCTTTACATTTAAATGAGATACTTTCTGAAAAAGTCGTTAGCTATCAAAAAGTTATAGGTTTGATGTAGAAGCCACTTGGAAAAAATTTAAAGCATCTATTATGTAAGACAGGCATGCTTCAAGACAGAAGTTTATAAGTGTGTTCCAATCTCACTATCCAGAAAACCCACTCAACTTACACATAAGCCACGAGGCACTCATAAGAAAAATTAGTCTTTGCTGAGCTGGGTTGGATTAAAATCAGTGACCTATAGGTAGAAAGCTTTGTACATCATGTGATTCCCTAGGACATCCTGGTAAGCACTAATGTTATGCCTTCTAGAATGAAGCTTGTTTTCTGGAAAGATAAGCTTATTAATTCAATTTTTGACCTTTTTTGAGCACTCAGGCAAGGTTGTCCACCCCCTGGACACAAAGGTAATATCTCCCGCATACATTGCTCTCAACCCCAGATACGTTCTACAATAAAATATTTCAACCTCTTCCCAAAAATATTAGCCTGAATTGCTTCCTAAGTGCATAACATAAGTTAAAAGTTCAACCAATTTTGCAAAGACACTATGTTAACTTCCGCATTGTTTTGTACAGAGGCACACAACAACATTTTTGTAGTCATAGAAGGTTTTACATTTTCAATCTTGAGAGGCACTGTAACTGCATGGAGAGCTAGGAAGGAAAGCAGTAGTCTGCTGTGCTTTCTCAGGAACCCTTGCTACCTAGAAATATTCCCAGGCTCTGGATCTTGGTTCTTCACGTTGCCGAACCGTCAGAACACATTTTGTGGTGGTTTTGGCCCAGGCCAAACAGCTTTCTCCCAGACATTCCCAGGCATAATTTAGGAACTAGCAAGCACCAAGGACCATGATTAAGTGGTTGCAATTTACGTGTGGCTACTCTGTTTTGGAGGGTAAGGATTTTAACAGCATAGAGGCCAGTCATTCTGTATCAATTAGCCTTGGTGCCAGAGCGCAGTCCTAAAAATATTTAAAATTTACCATTTTAGATCTGGCATTGGAAAGACACAACACAGACTTCTCTTTTTAGGTTGCAAGACTATTTAAAAGGCAGTAGCATTAATACGGGACATTTTTGTTTTCTTTTGGAAGCAAATTGAGGACTAAGGATTGCAAACATCATAAGCAAGCTTTGACCTTCTGTAAAGGATAAAACCCGGACTTTTTGATTTAAAACCATAAATACTTATGGTGCTTTTTTGCTAGGCAGCATGATTCACTCTGTTAACAAAAAACTATGCAAACTATGTGCTACATAAGCACATTATTTGGTTTATTCCTTTTGATATTAATTGCAGCACAGTAAATGGCTTTTGGGTCTGCTATACTACAAGATACATTCTGTTTATAGATTTAAGTCAGTGATGTTGTCAAGCTCTTATTTTTCTTATTTGGCAAATGGGTGAGCAATAGTTACCTAGAGAAATATTTAAAAATAAAGATTCTGGAGGACATAGAATTGAGTAAAACATTCTCTTGGCTTGGAGCTCAGTGCAAGTCTTAACCTTGGGTGCAAGTTAAGGAATGAGAAAGAGGCATTTTCATCCAGAATCAATTATCACAAATGTTCCCACAGTCACAGCCAAAATCACATTACTTGCAATAAATTAACAATACCTGGCAATTCTTTTTAAGTGCCTATAGTTTTAGATTTAGAAAAAAAAGGAAGAGTTAAAGTTCAATACAAGGAAGGAAGATTCCATCTTGCTACATCCTTTGCCTTGCCCTACTCTCTTTTGGTCAGAGCATCAGTTTCCTGTGTTCATGCTCCATGTTCCATAGCACCTTCCATGCCCATTTTGGAGCCTCTGCTCCTTACATGTTTCCTTCCTTCACTCTTTAGCACTCTTGCATTCCCTTGCCATTTCTCTACATGCTCTCTTCTCCATCATCCCTCCTTGTACTTAAGTCCAAGATTCAATAACAGATATTCACACTCTTCCTTCCTTTACCTTGAAACAACGTATGTTGATTTATACAAGCTAAGAAACTAGCCTCAGAACTTTAATATTTTCCCTGTAATTATTCTCTCTGAAATCACATATAACACACGGCCATGTGAAATGCCAGGGAGGCTGACTGGTACTGGTCAAGACGAGTTGTAGGCAGTGAACTGATCTTGGACAGGAGGATAATTTCTGACTTAGCTACTGATATTGACTGCCATTTCATAATACATAGCTAGCTCCAGAAGTAAATGTCAGAAAAGTAATTCTGTGACTATTTGCAAAATTGTATATAGCATGAATTTACTTCCTATAGACATACACATCTTACATGTTCATGGAAAGTAAAACTGAGTCAACCAGACTAATGCAGGTTTGTCTGTGTTAATGCTTGAGGAAGGAGAGGTTTAAGCTAATATTAAGGATGCAAACATCTAAAACACACAGATCATTCTCTACAGTTATTATGTGTCAGGAGCCATAGACTGGCAAATGCAGAATTAGTAAACTAGTAAATGGAATACGCTGATTGCTTTTACATAACATAATACAACTTACAACAAATTATCATTGTCCCCATAAATCTTTAGTAGTGCTTTTCCACAATGACAATTAAATAATATAACAGCACCCTTCACCGCTACAAGCATGCATTCACGAGCAATGGCTTTGTGATGAAAGAACATCACATTTTAATTCTTTACACAGACACTAATTTTTAGTGGTCTACTTTCTTGTAAGAATGTCACTTTGAGCAAAACAGTAGCAAGACTGTCAAAAAAAGGAAAGTTTCCTGAAGTTTTTAATCTTGCATACTTGATGACAGATTCT
>WHYT01015432.1:383139-401337 GCA_009806455.1 Tetrax tetrax
ATGTGAAATGCCAGGGAGGCTGACTGGTACTGGTCAAGACGAGTTGTAGGCAGTGAACTGATCTTGGACAGGAGGATAATTTCTGACTTAGCTACTGATATTGACTGCCATTTCATAATACATAGCTAGCTCCAGAAGTAAATGTCAGAAAAGTAATTCTGTGACTATTTGCAAAATTGTATATAGCATGAATTTACTTCCTATAGACATACACATCTTACATGTTCATGGAAAGTAAAACTGAGTCAACCAGACTAATGCAGGTTTGTCTGTGTTAATGCTTGAGGAAGGAGAGGTTTAAGCTAATATTAAGGATGCAAACATCTAAAACACACAGATCATTCTCTACAGTTATTATGTGTCAGGAGCCATAGACTGGCAAATGCAGAATTAGTAAACTAGTAAATGGAATACGCTGATTGCTTTTACATAACATAATACAACTTACAACAAATTATCATTGTCCCCATAAATCTTTAGTAGTGCTTTTCCACAATGACAATTAAATAATATAACAGCACCCTTCACCGCTACAAGCATGCATTCACGAGCAATGGCTTTGTGATGAAAGAACATCACATTTTAATTCTTTACACAGACACTAATTTTTAGTGGTCTACTTTCTTGTAAGAATGTCACTTTGAGCAAAACAGTAGCAAGACTGTCAAAAAAAGGAAAGTTTCCTGAAGTTTTTAATCTTGCATACTTGATGACAGATTCTAAATCCTAGCGGTTTTTTTTCAAGCCATTCTTTGTTTCTAGGGGACAGCAGCCAACAGAGGGAAATAATACCATGTGAACTACTTGGCTAGTCTGTGCCATAAAACACACAGGTATAAACTCACCAAAACCCCTTCCTAATAGATTCACTAAGACCTTTCAGATCACCAAGGATATTAAGCAAGCTGAAAAAAAAGCACCTTTGAGGAAACTGCAATGTAAATATTCCATGAGAACAAATTGAGGCAATGTCTACAAATAAAATGAGTGGCTGAAAATCGTTTGCTTAATTCTAATTAAGACTGTTTCTGGTAGTTCATGTACAACTGGGTAGGTAAGGAGTGATAACGATGCAGCCAGGATTCCTGCTTTCAGTGGGAAAGTATTCCTGTACCATCTTGCTTAGGTAAAAATAAAAGAAACCTTATTTTATTCAGATCTTGTTATTTCTCTATCACAAGTACACTACAATAGGGAAGGTTGCTTTTACCATAGCTCTGAGGCAGAAAGAACGGGAAAATGTAAGGCAACTGTTCTCTGATCTTCATGTACATCAATTACATGCAATAAATTCCCTGCTGTTTGAGCACAGACAGAATCTCAAATGCACATATACTTTGGCTATTAGAAAGTATAAACCAAATAGTGATAAACAGCGACTATTTGTTGTTTAGATTTATCTTCTGAGTAATATAACTAGGTGAAAAAAACCTCCAACCTAGTACTGAAGGATGTATAATTTTTAATCTCAGTGCTTTGGCTACTGCCAACATCAGATAGAGTGTCATATTGCAATAATTCAAAGATCTCTCTATTAGTTTCTCTAAGCCTTTAAAGCAGATGAAGCTGTTACAACAGGAAACGTTAGGCACATTCTCTAACTCTCCTCAGGTCTGCGACCTAAATTTATTTTAAGGAGAAATTCAAGGTAAACTGTATTTTACTTAAATGCATTAATCTTTTAAGCCATTATTGTTTGATACACTGTCCAGGTATTTTTTTCTTCTTTTCAAAGCCTGCAATAAAAATTGCCGCTGCTCCCTTTTGCGGCTCAGATGTATTAGCAGCAGCACATTAAGGCTGCGAGCTCCTACCTAACAGTACCAACTTTGGGAGGCGATATTCTCTAATTGCTCGCATTCAGCACTTAAACACGCACCGTACTCAGAAAGGGTTAACCGTCTGAATCCGCTGGAACAGTGCTTCCTACAGAACAATAGAAAAATCATTAGTGTGTTAACTGAAACAATACCATACTTTTCTCTCTATTGTTTAACCTTTTGTCCAACATTACAAATATCTCAGTGTAGTTCTTATCTTTGACCTTGAGGGACTGTAGCTTTATCAGTGCTTCCTTTTAGATCACAGATGACCTTCAGCTGATATCATTGAGCCCTGACCTGCCTCAGTGATCTGCTCGCACAGAATACATATGCTGAACAGTGCTGGTGTGTGCAGTAGGGGTAAGTGAATTATTTACAAAAATTTGAGTTGACACCTTTTATCAAATGTGGAAAGATGAAGACAAAACAGCTGCTATTGCTGTCGTAAGCAATCTGCTGGTGATTGAATAAAAGTGTCAAGAAAATGGCTGCTTGATGGCCTTTTGTTCTCTCTCATCCAGCTTGATGTTAGTTTGAGCTGTCAGTTAGGAATCACGGCACAGTGATTTATCAATAGGCTGAGTGACCTTCTCCTTCTGCCGGCGCTAGCGTGAGAAGGCAGCACCCTCTGCTGAGGACAGGCTGCCTCTCCGCCACTGTTCCTCGCAGCCAGTTACCACTTTCCAGCAGGAACAGCAATCTAAAATAATATTCACCTTTTTTGGTTTGTTTTTTGGGTTTTTTTTTTCCCCCCTTTTGTTTTATTTTTATCAAGTCTCGAAAGCTTAGCTGGGAAAGCTTAGGTAAAAAAAAAAGGCTACAAACTGCAACACAGATTCACAGACTTTCTCACAAAAGAGAAAATAATAAGTGAATCAATCACTGGTACTCGGTCAAAACAAACTTGCTGTAATTAGACAATGGGACATGGAAACACAGCGGCTGGGAGACAAGGCCAATTTGTGACGTGGGTTTGAAAAGCGGTGGTTATCTCACACCAGATAATTCCCACATTATTCACATTTATTCTACAGCTCCCATTTTTACAGCTGTATTTTCTCTCAAACATTCTCAGGCAATAAAGTCCCGACTCCCATGAAGTCACACTGCTTTGTTGAACTTCTGGGACTAAACAAGCGCTCGGAGTGTTTCATGCAATGCACTTGTCCCCTGCAAGAAGCTGGTTCTCTTTCCAGCCAGCACACCAGCTAGGAGCATCGCTCTCCCCTCCACACTCCCCGACTTCCCAGTGGCAGCTGATCACAGCAGAGATTTTGAACTTTTAGCAGGTCAGCCTATGCTGAGTCTTCCCTCATATGTAATCTTTCCATCCCCCCTGCCCCCGCCTCCACACAGCCGCCTCGCACCCCTCAAAGCAAAGGGCACCCTCGGCGGAGGTGCAGATCCAGGCAAGGGCAGCCTGTGAGCAGCCAGTCCCAACTCCATCTTCCCTGTCGCTTCTGCAGTGCTCTCCACTTCTGCTAACAGATCTCAAGACACCTACAGCCAGAGTATCCCTTACATCTCATTATTAGCAGCTTTCAAAGAAGTTTTCATTAAAAAATTGCTTTCCGCAGTAATTCTTTCTCCTCCAGCTTCTTTTCACACGTTTCTGTTAAATTTAAATTTTACTTAGTTTTTATTTCCTCTCTAGTACTCTTCTTTTCTCACATGTTGTAGGAGCTAAATTCCTGTACTGTGTAGGACAGTGCATCTCCCCTCTTTCATTTCTGGAGCTGGAACTGTCATTGTTGTTGATACCTTAAAATTTTTAGTTTTGCTAAAGCTGAAGTAATAAGTGATTGTTTTGTCAGTACTCCACTTTTCACACGTGCATGCACGCCCAAATTGCCTTTTTTTTTTTTTCTAGCAGTGGAGTAAAAAAAGGAATCAGTGAGTCAGAAGGGATAGTATTATTTCCTCTGTACATGCAGAGTTTAAAAGTAATCCTGTGAAAGAAGTTTTCCTTAAAAACTGCTGTGATAAAACAATGATTAAAAATTCCAGCAGCTGCCACTGCTGAGAAACAACTTCGTAATTTTTCTCTTTTTTGTTAATTTTGCACAGCAGGGTCTCTTTTTCCTGTATTTATTTAATCATTTCCTTTTAGACCTAGAAGTTAAACCTGTTCATAGCCAAGGAGTCTGGTTCAGCACTTAGCTGAAGTTTAATGAACTTTTGTGAGTTTTGTGCTTATTCATGCAGGCCATATCCTGTGGTTAGATCCATGCAAGAGACTTTCATTGACACAAAGACCCAGATTCTAGGGTCAGTACCAAAGAAATGTCATTCGATAGAGGAGAGAGATCCTCCTGGTGGCATGCAGATGAGCAGTTGGTTGATGAGGAGAATCCTGGTCAAAGGATATCCTTGGAAATCCATGTAGTATCCCAAGCTGATGGGGTACTAGAATGACAAGATATATTCTACTTACTTACAAGAGGACGCGAATTTCTAGGTCTCTGTCCTACGCAGATGTAGTTAGAGGCTGAATAAGGGGTTCACATTCATGTTATTTCATGAATAAATCCTTTCCTCAAAAAAATAAACTTTTTAAACATTTATTTTTCATAGCAGTTTCCTTCATTTTCTCTGCCTTGGTTTCAGGGCATGATTTTCCTTTAAGTTTCTATCCAGTCAGAGCCAATGCTCTGAAACAGTAGAATTACACTGGTGCTAATCTGACAGAAGCGAAATCCGAATAATGGCCAACATTTTCCAGGGAGACAAAGCGTCTTGGCTGAAGCAATCTTTGTGCTCACAACATGGCTACCAGCTCAGTGCTGAGAAACACCTTGCTGGCTCAGATGAAGGTTACCACATTACAAGTTGTGTTTAGGTCTTAAAAGCAAAGTTCTTTAGCTCGTGAGAGTCTGTAATAGGACATAAATGGACATTTCATCTATAAAATGCCTGCTCATACACCGTCCTCGCACCACAGCTAATGCATCAAAACCTGAAATGGGTTCTGTGTGACAATTTATTCCCCTGGTTACAGAAAATAATGTCTTGTATTATCAGTAGATTTTTTTATAGTACTTACATGTTCTGAGATATCTTGCAAACTTGTACTGTGAGCTTTGTTATCAGTTTTTATTATTTCAGTAACAACTGCTATAATATTTTGTACTTTCTTGTGTTTAAATGTTCATTAATTTAATTTCCTTGTAGTTTAGGTGCTACTTTATTTCTCTCAAACTTAAAAATAATTGTAATAGGTAGGAAAAAAAGGTGTGTTGAATGCTCTAGTTGCACAGATCCACAAAAGTATAGAGGGCACGTCTTTGTTGTTTGGGATCATTTGCATAGGGTTAGTTTTCACATTTTTAAACAAAGATATTGATTATTTGCGTAAAGCATACTTAGCATCTTCCATTGAAGGATCTGAAATAATTTTAAAAGTATTGAACAAGCACAACTGCCTGAGGAGAAGAGGACTTTTTAGGTGGTGTGGTGGTACTATTTGTTAAGAAGGCTACATACAACTTCTCCATTCAAGACACTGTTCTGCTTGTAAGAACAAAATTATTTTTTTTAGTGTGAATCAGGGCATCTTCCTCTTGCCCTTGCTGAGGGCTGTAAGACACAGCCTGCAGGGACATGGTACAGCAATTTTGCAGCGTGGTGGAAGAAGGACTGTTTCAAGCACAACCCCAAGCAGACATTTCATGGGGAATTTACAGAACAATTGAAGTCCAGTTTACCATTGGGGCAGGGACTTTGACCCCCAGTAAGTCTACCTCAAATTTTAGTGACTTTCAAATCTCTGAAACTATGCAAAAAATGCTTATAAGAGACTAAGATCTGTCAGATTAACTCCTGAGGGATTCTATCTATAGCAGACATAGCACCTCACAAATGAAAAGGGCTTTCCTTGCAACTGGAATTGGAATTCAGGTTATGTAAATGTAGGTATACCTGTGTAAGTAAGTCTTTTGGAAGGAAACAAGGAGACAAATGGGATAAGGACTATGGAAAAAGATATTGGGAGGGGAACTGAGTGGAGCTGGAGGTAGGGATGCTGGGCAGGCAGTTTGGGAGAACAGTTTGGACAAGAAGCTGGATCGTGGGAAAACAGGATTCACTCAATCTCTTTTTGAAAAGCCTGAGGGGAAGAGAGTGGGCATGATTTGTTGAGAAAATGGGATGTGGAGTATGTGTTAAAATTATGTAGAAAAATGCAGCTTGGAGGAACAGACATAAGTCCAGACTAGGTGTGAAGACATGCATGGTTTCTGCCCTTCTTGAGAGCAGAAGGAAACCCAATATTCCTAGGTTTGCTGAGAGCCAGTGTCTATGAAATCCACCACACAGCCCCCACAAGACATCTGCATTGTGAATCTGTCTTTATTTGTATGCCCCCACATAACTCTTTATGTATTCAGTGAAGATGAACCTGCTGAGCTAACAAGACAAACACAGTAATCTAGTATTCCTACCCATTAACTCAAGTGGCAAATGTTTTTGTGATTGATGTCCACCATCCAGAAAGCACTACCGACGGCTGTTCGTATGACATAAAATGACATTTCTGAGTGGGACTTTTTTTTTTTTCTGGTTTATTGTCTTAGAAATAAAGCAAAATGTGGTAAAAAAAAACTTTACAAAAGTCTACCACTCAAAGACTGTGAAACATCAAAATTAAGGAACTCTAATTTGCCCCCGTGCCTGTAATTTAAGAAGTCTTTAAATTGGCATCACCACATTCTATTTCTTTCTCTTGCTTCTTTCAATTCATGTTAAGGCTAATGCTCTGTTAACAAACAGATATTCAATATTGTTGCCTCCGCACTGTTCAGTGTATGGCCCAAGGTCTTGCTGCCTACCATTCAAATCCTGCTCTGAATAAAGAATTATCAATTTCCCCAAGGGCTTCTTTGTAAAACTTTCCTAAATGTTTCCTAGACAGTAGTGAGTTCACTTTTCTAACACCTTTGGGAGATGAGTGTCATTATTCCCATCTTACCATTAGGAATAATGGCACAAAGAATGTGGGGCTCAAAGTATTCACTAGTTTGGGAAGTTCAGTTTAAGAACAACAGGACCAAGTATTTATGAGCATGCTGCATTCTACAATAAAATTACAATTTACTTCAATTTCAGTTGTGAGTGCTTATTGCTTCTGTAAATCAGACTCCAGACACCCATAACACAAGAAACACACAATTATTGACCACCTGTTCGGTGACTTGCCAAGCATCCCATAGGAATTCCCTGACAGATGCACAGATAGAGTAAAATTCCCTATGGTTGCATTCAGCTCCCTTAACCATGACACCTTCTTTTCTTTTTTTTTTGCAGTCTCTTCTCTTGGCCACTATGCATGGGATTATTTCATCAAACTTGAACCACCTAGAAGTTAGCCCTGAGGTGGTCATTGTGCCTCTCTGTTGGCAATAGGGAGACTGGCTGAATCACTAAACTTCTGTAAGGATAAATGGGATGGTAGAGTAGGTGCCCGTCTTTTTTCCATGGACTACAAAGAGATCCCAGAATAGCTTAGAATAAACACCCAGCATTTAGAAGGGCAATTTACAGTAAAATAAGTCCTTCCCAGTGTAAATTTATTTTCTGTAAGAAAATAAACAGACAGCAGCATCCTTCACAAAAATCTGATAAACACCCAGTGCCCAGGTTCCCTCTCTTAAGTAAATATAAATACAGTAAAAATTACATATGTGGAGCATACATATGTCCAAAGTGGGTAAATTAAGCCATAATCCCAGCCTTATATCAATCCACACAGCTTCTGCAAGTAGTTTCCTCACATTCTTTCAACACTGCTTTTGCAAGTAAAACCCTGCTTAACTCAGGCAGGGCACGTCCTTGTCTCAGTCCTCCATGTCATCTCTTATGCACATTACTGCCTATATTGTCACATTTTATGATAACAATAAAGGAACCCATGTTCTGTATCATAACAGAGGGTGAAATTTTCAATCCACAGAGAATCAGTTCAAATTCAAAGCCCAGGTCCAACTGTTTTCTAAAGGCGATGTGACTAGTAACCCTTAGATAATGACAGTCTACAACATGGCCGGATCACCGAGCTTGAATGTGGATTTTTTGGGGGTGTCCAGTAAATCGGTTCTATCATAAGTGCCTATGTTCTCTGTCTAACTAAAGGAGAGGAATAGATGGTTTTAAAGAACTCCAGAAAGCAACCCTGCCTGTGTGAACATAGGCATCTGGAGTCTGGAGTCTGACCCTTAGAATACAAAAAGCAAAGTGCTTGACCCAGCCTTTTCCAAGTGAAAATCATGTTGAGCATATGATCTTGACACAACACTGAAATCTGTCAATAAATTCCGGTGCTTTGGAAAAGGCTGTCTCAAGATGCCGTAAATGCCAGGAAAGTCACAAAAATCGGTAGAGAAGCCAGCACAGCTTTGAGAAGAGATTACACCTGACTGTTTGGAATGAAAGAGCTATCCAACTTCAAACAAAAGTAAGTGTGTACTGCTTATTTGTCATTACTGCTCCTCTACATGGATTTTGCAGCTTTGACAATTTACAGTTGCTCTATCAAGTGTCTTAGCCAACCCCATATGTTGCCTTTGTACTTTTACCGGTACGAAATGATAGGGTGCTCTCCAACAGCAAGATCTTAGAGCACCGGCACAGATGTAGTGTAAAAGCAAGCTCAGTTATGCTGGTCTGAACACCTGGTGCATCTCCAGATATCCACAACTGACTGCACAAGAACCAGGTGCACAATACCAGCTGCACATCTGAGGTGCATTGGCTATAGAAAGGGGTACTCTGCAGCTGCTGTCTCCTGTGGCAAAGAATGCATGTTCATGCCTCTGAAATCAGAATAACGGAGCAAAGCACAAAAGGTAGGGATGCCGGTGTAATGTTCAGAGGGGTTCTAGCTCAGTATGTGCAAATGCAACGCACAGAAAAACTCATCAGTTTCCCACTGATGAAATCCCCTAGGCTGACTCTTCATATATCAGATCAGTGGAAAACTTCATCAAACACAGGAAGAGACAGGTAGGTCTCATCAGGATTTAAAAAAGACACAGGAATATAGCTCATATCCAGTGCAGCATTGCCTCTGTGTGCTCTATTTATTTTTCCTAAGACTTTGTACAAAAAGGTGCAGAGTAATTTCATGGGTTAAAAAAGTGAACCTTTTCCAACCTACAATATTTTTTATTTCACATTGTCTTCAACCTCCATGTCTTCAATGTGCAGGGATAGTTATCTGCCTTAAATCTCATGTACGTATGCATCATGACTTCTTCATAAAAGGACTGCAGAATGTTGAATAATATGTAAATTTTATGTTGTAATGAATTGGGTCCTAAGATCTTTAAAGGTCAGACACCTGATATAATACATCATGTGCTTTAATATCAACTACAAAATAACTGTAATAAATTTTGCCACTACCATATCCTCACACGCTGTTACCCACAAAGAAGCACCAAAGGAAATGTGTCATTTGTCAAAACATGTAGAGACGCTGACGTGTGTACAAGTAATTCTGAAAGTATTGCTAAGGTTAGGCACAGTTATGCAAGTTACAAGGTTGACTTTTGAGAGAAGTAACACATTGCCAACAAGCCTGTTGCTTAAATTCCCCAGAAGGTTCGTAAAGACACACGGCTATTTTTTTTCAAGTCAACTCACATCTAATGAAATGCCTGTGAATTAAAGCTACCTAGCAGAAGCTAGACACATTGCTATTGATGTGGAGTAAACAAAACAAGAAGCTGTAACTAGCAAACCAGTTCAGTTAGGCACAAATTCAGCAAAGCCTTGAAAAACTCTCTTTAGGCACAGAAGTTAAATATGTGTTTAAATACCTCGGTGAACAGGAAAGTCATAGATGTATGTTTCAATTTAAGCACATGCTTAAATGTTTAATATAAGAGTCACTGAGCAGTTAGGTTCAATAGGTATTTCCTTAGCAGAAATAACTCGTGGTAATATTAACGTGAACAGAAGGAGAGGTGGACAAAACTGTGGAATACACACCAGAATCCACATTCTGTTATGACTGGACCTGAGACTCCTTAAGCACACTGCAGCATCGAAAAAGATAGGACAAGCACAAAAAAAAGATGTGGCTCCCTTGTGAAGTTTGACAAAGATAATACATGAGCTAATTTATGGCTTCTTCACAGTCTGCACAGGTAGACAGCAAAGCCAAGGACAAGTGGTACATATATTCACTGCTTTCTTCTCTCAACCAGTTTGTGCCTACTGCTTCTGTCTTCGAAATGGAAAGGCGGTGAACTCATTACAAGCTATGACAAAATGAAGCTGTGCCAAAATCACCATACTATGCTTTATAGAAATAATGAAAAATAGGAAATGTCCCTGACTTTCTCAAAGATAGCAAAAGGAAACTCAGGAATGTGGCAGATCATGTCAGCACAAGAAAACGTGTGCATCCATAGGTAACACTACTGATAAGGTTTTGACACTTAACTAAGGGAAACTTTTTATTAAGTCAATGAACGGTTTGTTGTACTATTATCATCACCACGCAATGCTAACAATATGGCACGTATTCCTGGTCTTATGGCATGTTCCTCCTTGTATGGCTGATCTTCCTCCCACTGACACAGGGTAGAATTGAGTAGGATTTTGCTTCAGATTCAATCACTTAAATTTAGCCACATCCAATGTAGGTATCTGCTCGAGAGCTAGGTGTCCAAGTTCTCATTACAGTCAACAGAAAGATCCAGGGCTCTATTCAGTTGCATATGTGGCAGCTCGTAGTGCCACCTGAGTCACTCTGGAGCATCCTAGTGAACATCACACTGCTACTTCAGAAGGTCTCACCTGAAATGGAGCTGGGGCATGAATGGGGCATCTGACACTATACTGTGAGCTTAAATACCTGCCTCATGTTTGCATATACGTTTAGATAACAGTCTTAGGATGACCTCCACACTTCCTATTTCTTTGGTAAGACCTAGTTATCCAATACCAAACTGTCCATCACTTATAAATAATGGCCTCCAAATAGACTGTCTGCTAGTGGGAACATCCAGGACTCCACACCCCAGGCAGGAATGGTGAATGAACAGACTCAATTTCAGCCCTAATGAACGACTGCTTCCTCATTAACCACAAATGAAGCCCTGATGACTAGCTCTTGAGCACCTAAAGCTAGGAGGAATGAAGGTGATGCTTAATTTTATGCACTTCTTTGTTGTCAGTCATAATGTATTGTTACAGTTTATATTACTGGTCTCATTCTACAGAGTTATAGTCATGGCCAACAGCAGAAAAATAGTCCTAGAAGAGAAAGCCCCTCTGAACAGAAAGCGTAGGAGAGAGATCCCCTTTGGCCCTCTTCCAGCAGGAACAGATAGGCCTGAACAGAAACAGCATGAGAAACAGGGAAAATCAATGAGATTTCACGGTCTGTATATTGCGCAGATTATACTCACCTACCTTGCAAAAGTCTTTGGAAAATTACTGTTAAACTCTGTGCAGCATTTTATAGGGGATGAAATGTGCAAATTGTTGCTTTTATACATATTTCCTATGACTCCTTCTTCCTTTGATACCAGCATATAACCATCATGTATTAAAGAAGGAAGAGATTTCCCCATTAGTGTAAAACAGATGTATAATATAGGGTTAGCACCTGAATAATATAATTTTAATTTCACCATTTCATAAAGAAGGCTTAATTCATAAATGTTAATGACACTGGGGAGTAACAGTCCTGTCCCTGGAGAAAGATTAGACCTTATATCATATTGTATATTCTTGGACATAGTTTCAACCTGGTTTTTATTATCACATACATTTGATGATTTTTTAGAGTTGATTCTATCCCACTTATGAGAAACACTTTCATTTACATGAAAATTTGTGATTTTAATATACATGACATAAACATAACTTTTTAACCACTAACATTTGTGTTATTTTAAGTCATTGCAGTTCACTGCCAGAGAGCGTATGTATACCGCAATTTTTTTTTTCTTCTCACTAGTGTTGTTTACCACAATGTGTGATGCACAATCTTCTAAAACAGTTTCAAACATTTTAAATTAATTCTAATATAAGTTTATCAGTTCCTTGTTATGGTGCAGAACTTATATTAAATTCTGTGATCCATAAAACCTTTTTTTGAATGACACATAGTTTAGTTTTTCATTTAGAGGCTATAAAAGTGTTCACAAAAGTTATGTTGGAAAAAAAAATGATTGAAAGTGCTAAAACACTGTACAGAATATAAAATCCTTTCATAGACTTTTTATGACACATGAAACATGAGTCTTAAAGGTTTAATGTTACTGACTTTTATACAAGGCTTTTTAATTCTTGATTCCAGTTATGGTTCTGCAAATGAACTGTGACATTAAAAAGAATCAGGCTGGAACTGCCTTAGCTCTCTCTCTAGATGAGTTTCTCCTGGCCATGAAGGGTTCACATAATCTGCCCCACCCTGCCCACGTCTGGTTAGCACTAACTTGCTTTAGCAGCAGCCAAGTGTAAATCCTGCACTGCATTAAATCTGCCTAACACATCGCATCCTACTCAAATTCGTCATTAAGGTTAGGTGGGCTTATAAATTATTAAGAAGGGTGAAGTGTTACTTAATTTCCCTTTCTCTTAATATTTAATAGTGTGCTACAACAATTGGGCACGTGATTTTATTGACTGAATACAGAACCAGAACTGGTACATGATCCAGATAAAGAGACAAAATTAGTTATTCTGTTATTTACATGGCGTGAAGAAGCTCATGCTGTTAGGACAAGTGGAGGAACAGGTTCTTACACCTTGTAACAGCTAAAGGAAGCCAAGTGTTCACACATGGACCGCTCTCCCAGCTCAGCAGATTTTCCAGACTCTCCAAAGTAGTAGTGTCACACATTTTCTGGGCCTTTCTGTGGATGAATCTGTCACTAGATGACAAGTGTACGCAATATGCTCCCAGCCAAATGCAGAAATGACCAGGTTGGAGGGAGTTCCCCAGCACACCAAGTGACCTGCGGTACATATACCACATTGGGGACTACTAACTGGGGAAGGAGCTGTGGTATTAGCCTCCTTGAATCCATCTCTGCACAGATACCTTGGATAATCATATTTTGCCTGAAAAGCAGTTCAGCTCCCTTAGCCCAAGGACTTAGGAAGGCATGAGAATGACTGAACCTAGGTTTTGTTTGACCTGGACATTTGCAGCTGGCTGCTTCAACAGCTGTATCTGAGCAAGTTGCCTATACAATCAACAGAAAGAAAAAGGGTATCACTAATCCCATCATGAAACAAGTATCTTACACCATTAAAAAATGCCTGTTTCTCTCCACTGAGTACAAAAGCAGCTAGGACGACTTGGTTAGGCATAGATGTATATATTGGTACATAAGACAGATCTTGCCCTTTGAGTCACTTCAACCTGGCAGCAGCCAGTCAAGAGACCAGTGCAGCAGCAGACCGTGCCCATGCAAGAATTCTGTCTTGCAGTTATTCCCTTTCTGCTAGCAGCAGGTGAGAGAAACCCTCATGCATCCATAAAAGTAAATAACATAGGATAGGACCAATTATTTGGCCCCATAGGCAAGAGCCATGCCGCTGTTGGTATCTATACAGCCAAAATCCCTTTACATTCAAATGAAACAGTCTTACTGAACAGTACTTCTTACTGAGAAGAGCCCTTGGTTCATGCAGAACTGCCCAGCTATCACTAGATACAGAGACAGAGAGCTAGTTGGTATGGTTCTTTGGTATGGTATGTCCACTTCGCACAAGTGGACAAGATGGGTGATTCTGGACTATGCTTAAGCCCAGGCCCAAAACCTGTTTAGTTTACTTGTGTGGATGCAGGCCAAGACATAGAAGAATATTCTTGGTTTTACCTTCTTTAATGTGTATTTAATTCTCAGTACAAGCCCACGCAACAGAGAAGATTGATCAAGATTTAATTTTTAAGGAGAGAGACACCTTTTCACTCGTGCACTTTATTAAGTAATGCTGCATACCTGGAAAACAGTCCATCACTAAATTGCTATGGTTTCTCTTACTACAACATGTAGAAATTCTGTTCATAGCCCAGGTTCATATAGGCTATGTAGTAGGCTATGTAAAAAAAAAAAAAAAGGATTAAAAAGGGAGACTGATTCAGATAAAAGCACTGTTGCACAATACGTTTTAGAAGATTACATTCAAAATCCTGTTGTTTGGTTGCTAAGACTTAGAGAACACAACAGAATACCAAAATTTTCATTTTTCCATATGTTTGTCAGAGAAATGAACCTCAACTGCTGTTACACAGTAGGAAACCTGAATTAAAATACGTGTACTTCTGGCATTTTATCCTTATACTGCAGCCACTACTCTATATTGCCTTTCCCACATTTTACAAACCTAGTCAAAAAGCAAGAGTAGGAAAATGTCACAAATATTTCACTGAAATAGTTTGGGTTTTTTTTGTCTAAGATGCTTTTTTGCTATGTGTGCCTATTTCTGCTATCCATGATTGTGCAGTAAAATTTCTTTCAGTATCTTCTGCAAAAATCAACTGGTAAACAGATTTTTACAATAACATTATTGGTTTCTGTTAAATATATATATATATATATTTCATGCTAACTGTCACACAATAGAACAATATGTCTACACATCCAAGTGCAGAAATTACCAACATCCTGCTGGTCCTTTGCCATGTAGCATGCCTTTAGCTTGCTAGTTGATGCAATTGCAATACTATCAGTAGATGGCATGATTGGCTGGGACTCAGTACCAATTTACTTTGGGGCACAACAGAATCAAAATATCCATTGTAGATTCTCATGCTTGCTTTATACCTCACTACAAAATTATTATAGCTGTAGCTATGCACCCTTAACCCATTTCAGTGTATGTCATACTATAAGTCAGTGGAAGGGAATCTCACTAGCCTCTACAGAGTTCAAAAACCTCAATAAAGGTTTGCCAGCTTTTTTTTTAAATCAAATTACCAAGTGGCAAAACCACATTTACAGCAAAAGTTAATAGTGCATGATTGTGAAGTAGCAATCCAGTTCATGAGCACTGTGTCCAGCAAATGCTATGGGCAATGTGATTCAGCTGCTGATGAAGAAAAATCCACTGCTGTTACCACAGTACATTGATCTATTCTGAACTAATTTCGTAATTCCTCGGTTTGCGTTGGTTGCTCTTGAAGATTTGGCAAGCCCATTAAGGGAGGACAGGAACAATTTGTACGTTGTATATCAACATTAGCCACCAGCTTTATTTTCATTTTGCTTTTTAAGGTTTTTAATTTAGCTTTTGTCTAGAGAATGTGCTTCAGTTGTGTTTCTGGGAAGAAATATTATTTTTACACTGTGAAGGAGAAGAAAAGAAAAATAAAGCTGTAAAGTGTCATGAAAAGCTGTCTGCTACAAGGGCAATATTTCTCTCCTGACAGAAAAGCTCCATGTTCTTTTTCCAAAACCCCTCACTAAACTCAGAAACATTGATCCAGACATTTCTATTGCTTCCTTGCTCCACAGGTAGACTACACACTCCATGAAAAGTCAGAGGTGTTGTAAATTTTCAAACAAGAGAAAGCATACCACTTACCCACACCATTTTCACTTGCCTTATAGCTTTTCCACCCACCATTTCCATTCACAATCTCAGGACAGATTAAAACATTAAGTAATGTCAAGCTGCAACATAATGTAAACCCAAATTAAAAGCAATGCCTTGCTCTCAAAGCAATCTATTATTTTATTAATTAGAAGAGCCCTTTTTCACAATGTGCCACAAAAAGTGACAAAAATGAGCTGAAAGAACCAAGGTCAAAATCTGGAGTGTTTTGTTGTCGTTGCTTGAATATCAATTCCCTATAAAAAGCATCAGGCTAGGTTTAGTCCCTGGTGTAACTCTTGCAACTCATCACTTTCAGCTACTCGATCTGTGCTCGGTTTCAGGTGCAGATATATGGGGAAGGGGGGTATCTTTTTACAGCGGGTCATCCTGCTATCTCAGGTGTCCCCTTTCTCCTTGTTCTTTCTCCAGGACTTCCCCACTTCAACACAGCCTTTCAGAGCTTCTTTCTATAAATTGCTCATTTAGTCAGAACAAACCTGTACTGAAAGCTGCCTTTTTCTTTTCTTTAATGCTGTTTTTAGAGATGACTGCTCAAGTGAGAAAATCATATTTTCTCAAGTGTTTCAAGGAAAGGAAAGTTAGAAACTAAAGCAGCTTTTAGAGAGTGTCATGGTCTGGGCAAGTGTGTTTTACAAAAGAGATAAGGGATTTTTTTCATCCAAAAATCCAAAATACCAGGATCAAAACAGTTGTTGACTACAGTACTAGTGGAGAAAGCAGTTGTAACCTACGGGACTACATGAGAGAGACCAAAGTGGGACAAAAGAAGAGGACATTTTCTTAAGCTACTGAATTAAGGTAGTGACAAAGGACAGGAGGAAGAACAAAAAGACGCAGAATTACAAGATAGCAAAGAAATTATTTCTTATTGAAAGAAGAAAGTTATTTCCTTGCCAAAATTCAGTAGAAGTGCCTAACCTGGATGAGCGCTGAAAATAAATAACACAGAAAGAGTGGCACAGAGATGCAAAGCAGTACAGGAGAGAAGCAACATTGGAGAAAAGTAGGAATAACAGCGCTAGTAAGGGAAACTAGAAGGAGTGATGCGAGTTGTTAAATCCAGCTTTCTGCTATCCCATGTGTAGATACTTACTACTGGGAATACGGCTCCTGTGCTTTCAGAATTCACTTTAATTCTGTGCTTCTTTCCCTGAACATTTCTTTTACCTCACACATTTTCTGCTGTCTGTAAAATTATTTTCAAGGTATCTAATTTTCCTGTCAAATTGGGATATTTTCCTATATGTCTCCCCATGTTCTTTGCATACAAACTCCAATTTCTGTATTTTTAACTAAAGGAAATTCCAAGTCTTCTGTAGATTTTACAGTCTGAATCCACATATAGCGGATTTCATTATCTTACTTGAAATTATTCAAGTTTGTCTTTTTTTTTTTTTAAGATACCCCGCTACAGATATACTTCAGCTTTTCCTTCCATTTAATTCAATTTGACTCAAATTGTGATTGCTTGATCCAAGACCAGCTCTTCTATGATATTTTGGTTTTTTTCACTGAAAGAAATTCTAAACGAGCACTATCTCTTAGTTCAGGAACAGTTGGTGAAAAAAATATGTTAGTATGGCAGCAAGAATCTAAATCAAATATTACAGATAGGAAAAAATAATCTCATGCTCAGATAAATATATGCTAGATGTTACTAACAGCACTACTGTGGTCATGATCTGGTTCTGTACACAGAGGTAACACAATTATTAGTCTAACTAATACAGCTGAAAAAAAAATGGATAAGCTTCTGGACTCATGAGTTGTAGAATCAAAAGACCAAAACTGAAACATTGCTAAGACACTGATGGATGCATATCCCGAACAGTACATGTAGTTCTGGAACCCAGTGTCCAAAAGGATACAGTAGCACTAAAAAACAGAGAAGAATGACAAAGAGAAGAAGGTACAGAATGGTTCCCATGCACAGAAGAGCTAAATCAACTACGATCCTTCAGCACTGAAAAGGTATGCAACAGGATCTATAAATCCTGAGTGGTGTGGAGAAACAAAGCAGTTTCACAATTGTTCTTAATAAAGGACAGAAAGAGCCTTATATGAAATTAGCAGATCACATTGTCAAACAAAGGATGTTTTTTTCTCATAATGCACGGTTAAACTGCAGAACACTTAACCACAAGAATTTTGTAGATGCTTAGTGGTTACGTGGGTTCAAAAAGCAAATGGACAAATAAATAGAGAAAAAAATCAAAGTCTATCAAGTACAAAAATATGACCATTACGTCCAAAAGTCCCTGAGCTGCAAATCAATGAAAGGTGTGCTGGGGACACGTCACCACATGTGCTTCCCTATGCACTTGCTGTTGGTTGTGTTGGAACTAGGCTAATGGGATTTCTTCTTCAGGGCAATCTTGTATTGCTATCAGCACCACTCAGTGTTAGTACAACTTGGCTTTGGTGTGTATTGGGACACAAAAGTAACTAATAATGACTGAACTTCTAAGAGTTTCCTTTGGTCTTACTGCAAAGGAGGATTGCATGCAATTCAAAATGGAAGAAACATGTTGATTTCTAGCCCTACACCAGAACTTCGCTTATCTTTCTTTTTTTTTTATGATTCTGGATCAGATTCTCTCTTTTCCCTGGAAGCCCTGGAGATCTGCGAAGACATAAGCTTCATGTGGGAGGCTGAACAGAAGGGTCACAGCTGTAGAAGCCAGCTAACAGAGGCAAAGAATTTCCTTCCCTTGATTCCGTACCAATTACTACACCTCCGCAATATTAATCTTTTTCTAGATGGTATTTTAACATACATATATCATTTTAAATG
>WHYT01015432.1:401357-428309 GCA_009806455.1 Tetrax tetrax
AATATGGGGCCTGTGAAAAGCTGCTACTGAGTAGTAGGATTTGAATCTTGTCCATGGTGTTGATCTATTCTGCCTGCAAAGGGAATTAAATTAATGTCAAAGTCTCCTGGCCAATACCTATCTACATCCACAAAATGGAAAGCATCATGATTCTTGCAATAGTGGCACTGAGCTGACTAAAATAATATCCTTTTCACTGCCATTATACTAACACAATATAATTGGGGAATTGCTAGAGTCCCTATATTTAATTTTAGTGCCTCAGCAAATGATCCTAATAGCCTAATGGCTAGATGCTGCAGTTGCTAATGCTGTTCAATTGACTAGGTTTCAAAGTGTATCAATGAGTCTTTTAAGTATCCACTAGAGCTGTACGGTTTCAGATTGCAGCTCTTAAGCTATATGTGATCTCTAATGAAAAAAGGGGGAAAAAAAGGAATTGATAAAGCAAGCTAAGGCAGCAAAGTCAGCAAAAAAATTACGCAGGCGATCTAACTTCACTCCATAACTGGGTGAGCATATAAATTGCATTTGATCAGTAAATAATACACCTGGGAAAGTAAGCAACAATGCAAATAATAATCCATTTTTTAATAATTAAATCTTAGTGAGGTCCTCATTTGGTCACAATGATATTTTTTTTATGGAACTAGAAGTATAATCATGGGATTTGTAAGAAAAAATTTGCCTAGTAGCTTTTTATGAAAATTACTGCATATCCAGTATTGATCCTGATTTGTGCATGTTAAAACAAATCTCCTTGGGTAAAATATTCTTAAAGTCAATAATATACTGTAATCTCATGTGACACTAATAAAATAACACAAATGACAATTCATTTTTGTTTACTTGTCTCCTCATTAATGGATTGATAAATTTTGTCAAAAAAAAAAGAAAACTAGATCTTGGTGCACAGTAGGCATATTTCTGATTGATTTTTAGAGTAATTTTTGCAGAAACAATCAATCTCTAGAATTCTTTCCTGAAACATATTTTAATGGCTGTTGATATATGTTGTGCGTACCACAAAGACCCAAAACGCAGCGCTGGAGGTCTTAATCCAGCAAACACTTTACACTTGCTTCCCCCAAGCATCTGATTCCTCCAAACACGCAAGTAGCTCCAGCAAGGCGCAGCTGATTTCACAGATTTTAAGTAAAGCATATGTGTTTGCAGATTCTAGCCTGAAAGAAGCTGAGGTATTACAGAAAACAATTCTGTCGCAATCAGAATTTATCTATGTGCCATGCCAGCTGTATTTATTTCAAATTGCCCCAAATTAAGATAGCAGCTATTACCCTTCCTCAAGTAGCTGTATTTTGCAACCTCTTGGAAAGAAATGGTGAAAGTGCTGTCACAATAGTACTAAAAGAACTGCATGTATTTACAGGGACAAACAGAACAACCTTGAAGCTATTCTTCTGCCAAAGACAATATTGCATCTCCTCAGTTACGGAAGAGAGAAAAATAAGTTAATTTACTCCACATGTACAAACAGCTAAGAGGAAGCAGTGTTTCGAGGTGTTGAGATGCTTTTGAATTTTGTTGGTTAGCTCAAGTATTTTCACAAGAGCAGTCTCAGTGGTCTCAGTTGATATTTTGGTGTTCACACAACAGAGGTAAGAGCTCAGTAAATGTTAGAAAAAGTAAACTCTGAATGGGGAAATGGTACCAACCTTTCTTAGAGCTCCCTAGGCAGCAGTCTGATTTCTAATAGTGAATCATCCACACTGAAACTGAAAAGTTCAGCTTCCCACAGTGGGAACACACTTTTCCTCATCTGTATTTAAATGTTTCTTTAATAGGGGACAGTCTCCATACGTAATCATGATGACGCAATTCTGACTTTTTTAGAGAAAAAGGACTAAAATAGCATTTACTACACCAGACTATAAAGCATCATTGAGTTCAGTAGAAATGCTCATGGACCCAATCTACGGATAAACTTGCTCCCTTTTTGCACTGACTACTCCCCAGACACCCAGTTTCCTATGACCTTGTATTTGGGCTGTCCTTATCTCACAGTTGCTGAGATTTAGAAGTGATCAAGCAGCGCTAACCAAAAAACAAACAAAACAAAGCAAATCTATTTCCTCTTCTAGAGTCTCTTCTTTTTTTTTTTTTTCTTTAAATATTTAATTTCTAAGAAAAATTCCTGCCTTTATAGGTTTTCTACAGCAGGAAGAATATTGTCAATCCCTGGCAATTTTTTTAATAAAAAGTAGTAATTGCTGCAAATAAACAAATTCATAACAAATGCATAATAAATTCATAACAAATTCATAGTTCTAAGAAATTCTTTTTAATTAACAAAATCATAGAAGAATGTTTTATATTTAAATTGTATAAATTTAACAGATTAGACACCCTCAAAATTCCAGTTTAAGCCAGTTAAATTCTCTGGCTAAACAAGTTTTCAGTTGCTCCTCTGTTGTGAAAAGAACTATTCCAGAGACCGATTAACCTATATGCTTTCTGATATCTGCAGGTATGCATTGGCTGAAATACCTTCCTACCTCTTCCTCATTCATTTTAAGGAAACATTACCTGAATTAACATTACCTATGAAGCCCTTTGCTTTGTTTTTGCCTTAAACAGCCCTGCTTCTAGTCTTAAGCTCCTAGAAATCCCATCCGGCCCTCCGCCGTTCATTAAAACAAACACAGCCTATTTTATTATTTGCAGTCTTGCCATCACTCAGCTGAAACAAAAGGGGAGATTGTCTGCTGCAGGAGACACCTGGAAGGTGCACAAAGTACAAAGGCCAGAATTCAAAGGAGTTCCCGGTGTACTCAACAAGCAATTACTTCTGCTTGTGATGGGAGACTGTCAGCTTCAAACATGAGGCATTCTTTGGAAAGATTAGTCCAAATTACATTTTATTACACTGGCCCGCTTGGACGGCCTAAACTTCATCTCATTCTTATTCTAATGGAATTCAATCAAGAGTATTAATATATTGTTTATGACGTGTTTGGAGTTCTTGTGTTATCAGCACACATTCATGAGAGGAGCTTCAAACAGTATCAGATAACAGTGAGCTGGATGTTGGATGTTGTACAGCACAAGGGATTTTATCATCTTGTTGAACCAGTGGCAGTGATTAAATTAAACTGTCTGAACAAAGCTTTTGCATGTCAGGCTGTTGAATGGCAAAATGAAAGAGTGACACACTTCAAAGATCAAGGAGAGAGAGAGATGGAAAACCACCTTACGTAACTTCTTATTTAATATATTAAATAACTGAACCATTGGCTGCCTGGGCTTTTACTAGAAAATAATCAGAACAAAACATTTTATGCATCCTAGCATTACTTCACTACATGTGAATGCCAAGGTGCATACAAAGTTCTCATATCGTCGTTACTTACCTTATCGTAGTGAGCACCATGCTGAATGTTACTAGATTTTTCCCTGCCGTACTTTTGAAAAACTTCCAGAAAATCTGATTTATACCAATTTCTCTTACAGCTCAGTTTTCCTATCTGCAAGGTCCAAAGGCACAGTTCTTACATCTTTTCTAAAATGAGCAATACCAGCATTCATAATCCCAGAGACAGCAGTAGGCTTGTTTGTGGGAATAAAGTGTTCATAAAAATAAGGTTAAAAATATCCAGACCCCAAACTCTAGAAATGCAAGGCAGTTAATAACTTATATTACCTTTTAATGTATTTTTCTTTTAAAAAAAGAAGAGTTAATATAGGAAGACTTGTTGAAAGAAAAGAAAATAAAAATCAAATTAATGACCTACATTCTATCCTATCAGAGTGTCTGGTTTCTGAAAATAACTACTTCAGGCAAATTTCATTTTAATATGTACAGCATGATTTACAGAATAGCATACAATTTGCTGATATTTTTTGTATGAACTCAGATATCTTCCTTCTACCAAATCTTATGTAAACAAATACTGTTATCATTTCATCTGTTACACTGCAATCTCCATAAAAAAAGGTTTTTTTCTAAAATCTTGAATAAGAGAGTCCTAAATTTAAAATAAACAGGCTGAACCAAAAAGCAATTTCTGTTACATAATTTAGCTGAATCTTCATTGAGGACAGATTATTGACTAGGTATTCTTTTTTTTTTTTTAATATTCATTACTAGCATTTGAAGAAACACCGGAATGATTTTCTTTCATCCTATGCAGAACCCAGAATAGGTCTTGACCTTGTTCAGGGTGTTAACATAATATGAATTATCGTATCTTATCAATAATAATTTCATCCCTTTACTTTGCACATTTAAACAAGCTTTAGTATGCTTTCTGCATAAATAAATAAATTTCCTTTATTTATATGGCAAGATTAATTTGTTTTTATGTGCAAAAATGAAAGCATCCTTATTGTTATCAGAGCTGTGACTTAAAAAACATCTTCTTCAAAACTTGTAGTGTTTTTTATTTGATAGTAATATTCCTCCTTCTTGTAGAGCCATAGTGCAATGACATCCATTAACATTCAAAACTAGAGAATGCTTTCAAATTCAAATCCACTTGAGATGGTACAGTAGCAGAAATGGAGCCTGAGGGAAAGAATTTTGAGAATAAACTGAGGACCGACCCATTAGAATATTCCACTGTGTATATCAGTTTTTATAATTGGTGGTACATACACGTGCATACATGTTTGTATTTCATTGCAGCTCTATGAATAAATCAAGATTTAATATTTATGGCAGACAGGCTAAATATTAGATGTTTCAGTGCACAACAATCTTTATGCAAGAGTAGAAAGACATCTAATTATTTGGTATATATTTAAGCATGTATATGTGTGTGTGCTTATTTAATACAGAATAACTTTCCAGAGATACCTGTTTATTTTAGACATTTCAGGAATTTCAACCTATGATTTACTGTATGTATAATTCTTATTTTTTTAATCTTCCTCTGTTTTCATCATTAATTAGCACTGTATATGAAAAAAACTTAATAGCCAAGTAACAGGAAATGTTGTACTTGCTTAGAAAACATAATTGCTTCATTTTCTTTGCAAAAAATAAATATTACATATTCACTCCTTATGAGGCATTGGCAATCTAACCCAAATAATGTAACTATTTTACTAAATAACAAGTCTATTTTACTATTTTTCCAAGCTACATTTAAATTTATTTTTTCAAACAATTATATCTAAAATAAGTATAAAAACGTTGGCTTTAGTATCATGCAAGTTTCTAAAGTTCGCTGAGATGCACATCATTATAGTGGAAGGAATTCAAGTAGCTCTTTAATTTTAGTTCTGCTACTAGAGAATGCCAAAAAATGTCTCATTATTCATGCACATATTCGTGTAAGACAAGGAGAACGTGACCCAGGTTGTATACCAAGTTACTACATCCTTCTGTGTTGTGTTTTCTTCAATCTATAGACTAGAATAAAAGATGCATAGTACTATGTACACAGGTAACGTGGTTTTTATTGTGTATAAGCATATGTATATATTCACTGTGCTTTGGGGCTTTATTCTTCTGCTTGCCTAATAGAGGTGTAATTCACTAGTAGCTGGAGTGAAAGCATTGAATAGCCCTCAGATTATAATAATACTTGAGAATTTCCTCTGGTGTCTTTTAGTTACTATGTGATTTACTGACACTTTCCAAATCAGACAACTTTCAGATATTTGCAGTATAAGTTCCTCAGCCTGTGAACAATTATACATATGAACAGTTCCACTGCACTCAGCAGAAATCCTACATGAATAATGGTAGCTGTGTCTCTGAGAACGCAATTCATCTGATCAATAATAAAAGACTGGGTCTAATTTAATCTAGATAATTACCAGATTAATATAATTTGATTTATCCGTAACAGTAGTCTAAAACAAGTCAGACTGTGCCCCAAAATTGCGTCTCTCCACTAACAAACAAATACGCCCAAGGCGACTAGCTCAGTTGTAGACCTCATTATGGCAAATGTGAAGTTAGACAAGGTGAATCTCTGAGCTAAACGGCTGCAAAGTCAGGTTCTAGCATGAGGGAAACAGGTCTCCATCCTGAACTATTCAAGTGCAGGGGAATTCTTCTTTAACACATAAGGGAAAAATAAATATATTCAAGACAGAATTGTAATCCAAAGCAGGAACAAGACGAACGCTTTCATGGGCTATATAGGTACTAAAGAATCCACCAATACTCTGAGTCATTCCTTCCTTATCATCAATCTCTCTTAAATAGGTTCCCTTCAAATAATAATAGTTTATTAATTATATTTTCATCAGTGAACTTCATATTGTTTTCCTGTAGATGTAAAATAGAAACAGTGTTGCCCTTCAGTTGTATTATTCACCATGGAAATGTTTCATTTTCAGGGAAAAAGACATTTGGGTTTCATTCCCTATATTGCTGAAGACTTCCAAACCCTGGATAGAGTCTGGGGAAAGCCACTTGTGAATTCCTTTCCTTATCATGCTATCCCTCTGAAGTCGTGCAGACAAAGGCTTAAATAGTTCCATATTCCATACTGAAAGTGGAAACAACAAACAGCGGAGTCCTGTTTGTCTCGTAAAAGCCTCATTTAGAAGAGCACTCTACAACATGACGTTCTGCAGCTGTAGGACACATTACTTCAACTAAAACGCCTGAGGAGTCCGTTCCCATTCCTGATATCCAGGAATGTATTAATTATTCTTAAGCATGGCTATTAGAAGTGTTAGCACGTCAATATAAAGCAAAGAAAAAGGCGATTTAAAGTGTGCAAAAGGAGCCAGGCAATATTTTCCTGTCTGAACTGTATGCTTGCGTTAATACTTGTGGTCGGAATCCATCATCATGCATCAACGCATGCCAGGTCATATAGGAAGGAAGCACTACTCTAACTGGCAGCCATAGCATGGATCAAAAGAGCAGAGTGATATGCTAATTTGGTTTAAGATGAATAAGCGTGTCAGCTGCAGCATTTTATGTAAAACAGAACTTGTGAAGTTTTACAATCAGGTAGACACCAGAAAGGAATTACAATAATCCACGTTGGAGGTGACAGAAGTACTATATGGATTAGCATTTCAGCTGTGGCCTGAGAAAATATAATCCTCAACCCAGCAACATCAAGCACATAAATGAGTAAAAAGTGTACTGAGGATGGCATGTAAATGACCACTGAAGAACACAAAGAGTAAGACAACTATGATTATCTCTGGCAAGGGATACAGGGAAAAATGTGGCTACAGACAAACACAAGGAATCCACTGAAGTACTTATATGTGGCTTTTATCTCCATAGTATCCGAAACACCTTTGTACCTTTATCTGAAGGCCCTTATTCATCAATGCATTTAAACTGGCAATTTGAGATACACCCAGGAGGCCTAGAAAACTCTGGCCAGTGCCTAGTAAGAGAGAGAGAGGGTGATTCCTACTATTCACAGCGTGGAGCTCCCAAAATGATCCTGAATGCCTAGGGAGCTGCCGTGGCCCCAAAAGGGAGTTATTCCCCCTACCTGTGCTCCTGATGTGAATAATGAGGGATTTTTTCTTTTTCGTATGCAGTTCGACACTGTGTTCTAATAACAGTTCTTACCTTTTCTCATAGAGATGACCACCTACAAAAGGCGATGCAGCAAAACCACTGCTGCGTAACATGGCTGCCTGCTTAAAAATGGAAAGTCACACGGAGGGCATAGTAAGCCAGTTGAACTTGGATTTGAAGTGGCTATCAGTACGCTTACAGAAGCAATTAAAATATTTGTTTAACGTTCCATCTTAAACATTCGCACTCCGGGAAACACTTGTACAAGCCCGGCAGCACTGGTTAGGCCTCCATCTTCTCGTGAGAGAACTGGTACTCTGTTCTACTTGCAGGGCAATTATTCTGGACGTGACTTTAAAACCCAAAGCTTATGTTATGTGTATATACCAACATTCCTGTGCTTTGTTTTGTATGAACAAGGATTTGATGAGTGCCACTGTAACAAATAATATTTCCTCAGGGAATTATGCTGGACATGGTGTGAGTCTAATTTAAACCATTAAAGGTATATAATATATAAATGAAAAAGATTATGCATTTAGATTAATACGGATATAATTTCTTTTTGCTTCACTGGGATAGGTAACACCTGCACAGGTGTTTTATGGAGGCATTCCTCATGAAACTGATTATCCTTATTCTGTTGAATGCCAACAGGCATTTTAACTGAGAAAATATTATCGCACATTCAGTGTCGAGTAGTTTAATGGTGTTTAACTAGGTACTAAATAAGTGTCAAATACTAAGCTCCACACTTCTAATATGTATGTTGCAAAATAAAGATTAAGCGGGTATATTTCACTTGTACATAACCAGGCATAATTATTGTTCTGAGTAGCAAATAGATAAACATATAAGGCTTAAGTGTACAGGATCTAAACAAATGGAGCCAGATTCACAGCTTTACTAACACAGGAAAATAATTTTATAGGAAATACAAAATGCAAACCCCACCAAAATAGCAGGTATAGTTGCAATGGTATTCTATGTACTCCTGAAAATTTTAAGCTTTATATTAATTTACAGCAGTGAGCAGTTTGATGAGTAAATCAGGGGTACGAGCTTCATTACACAGCCACGTACTTTTACTGTCCCTGTCTCTGTCAGTCCTCTGTCTTGCTACTTTTCTCTGTGTGTCAGATTTGAAATTGGCTTGTGAACTTTTTCAGAACTTCACCAGAAGCTGCATTACATTAAAATAACTTTGTCATTCGCCCTTTTTCATCTCAATTTATATAATAAAACGTTATAAATGTCTCCACCTTTCTGTCTGACTCAGAGCAGCAAATAACATTTGCATTTCTGTAGTTCAGGATGCTTTACATGTTGCTAGGCTGTGTAGGAGCTGCTTAAACTTCTCACCCTCTGAAGAATGACTTCTATTTTCCAGAAACATTTTGGACAATTAAGAGTGTCATATTCCTGGCCACCACTTAGGCTGCCTGGTTGTCGCGAGGTTTGTAGTTTGAGCGTGTGTTTGGCTTGTTCATAGGCAAAACCTTTGGACTACTACAATGCCTGTGAGAACATATTTAGCTTCCGATAGATTTGGGCTGAGCTACAGTAAGGGAAAAATAAACAAATAGCAACTAAGTATATTTTTCAAGGCCTATTTTTACATAGTCTCCTCTAGACAAAAGAATCAACAAGACACTTGCAACAGTGCCATCTGGTGACTCCCATACAGTCAGTCTTAATAACAGGATTCCTTTCCACGGTTATGAATTTGTAGCACAAAAGACACCCACAATAATTAGTAATGTCTTAATTCTCATTTTAAGCAGTAAAAAACAGAGTTTCCACACTTGGATACCGTCTGGGGTCAGGAAAGTGCTCTCATTACTTTCTATATTTATAAACAGCAGTCAAAAGAGTAAGATATACAAAATTATAGAAAACAAAAATATTAAATTATTACATCATATGTTCATATATACATACTTGGAACTAAAATGTAGCTAGGAAAATAGTGGAATGAAGGAAAACTTCAGCAAAAGATCTTTAGTGCTATATATTTAAAAATCTGGAGAAATAAGATAAATCTTGAATTAGCACTAATATTGTACCAGTCTTTTGAAGGGGCCACTGTGATGACCCAGGTAACTTAAGGCCAGTAAGCATCACAAAAAAAACCCAAGGAAAATTAATAGAAAAGCTAATAAGCAATGTGGGATTCAATTAATACAAACTTAAAGGAATGAATCTAATTAATGATGGTCAACATGGTTTTGTAGAAAATAGGTCTTGTTAAATAAAACTTACTTCATTCTTTGATGGGATTATTAATTTGGTTTATAACCAAGTCACCACTTTATCTGTAACTGCACACTTTTGGAGTTTTGTAGGGAGTCTTCACTTTAGAAAGCCTGACAGCCTTTTTATGTATCATAATGGCTTAAACAATCTCAGGAAAAACTCCTTGCATAGGATTCAGAAATGGCTAAATCTTCCAAAACTGTTTCCAAAAGTAAAGACATTGTTGAGATTTTATTTAAATAAGGAGAGGACATATAGATAAGCACATGCTATGGCCATATTGTATAATGCAGGAGCACAAAAAGCAGGAGCACCCATCCTGATTTTAGCAGGGTGCTGCGAGGTTCAGTAGCTGAGCTGATATTTTGTCATTGATAACCTGGAACTACATGAAAAAAATGTTGCTGATACGGTTTGTAGATTACACAAAAGCTGGCAGAGTGGTAAATGTAAAGACAAGACAGACAGAAAGAGGGATTTTGAGCTGTTCAGTATGGTGGACCATTCAAATGAAAACCATTTTTATGCAGACAAATGAAAAGCTAAACCACTGTGAAAAACTTGGGCCATACTTGAAAAGTGGAGGACCATGTTCTGCAAAACACTAACTCCAGAAAGGTCTTAAGGGATTGCTAAGAAAGCATAATTCAAAGGGAACTGTGAGTATGATACTGGAGTAGAACAGTGAATAGCGTAGACCGATCTTATCTCCGCAGACCGCACAGGTGAGATTGCTGTCGGACGGAAGGGAAGGCAAAAAAACCCCACAGGCTGCAGGGAAGACCAAAATGAGCACTGGCGAGAAGAAGAAAAACGCTTTACAGAAAGGAAAATCCTTTCAGCTTATCAAAAAGAAGATAGAGTGGTGACTTGATTATAATAGCTCCCTCAGGAGAAAATCCCACAGACTAAAGGGTTCTTTAGTTAAGAAGGAAAAAGCATAACAAGCAGCTGTGTACTGAGCTCAAGACAGATGAATTAAAACAAGAAATAAGGCACACAAAGTTTAATAGCGGAGATGATTAACTATGGAACAAACCAACAAAGGAAGCAGTGGATACACTATCTCTATTAATGTCTTCAACTCAAGGATAAATGTCTTTTTGGACATGCTTTATCTAAACAGAAGTTATTGAACTCAATAGAGAGGTTGGGTGAAATTCAAAGGCTTGTGAAATACAGGAAGTCAGAGTAGATGATCTAATGGGAATATTTGCAAAGACTAATCTTAGCCTCAGGATACTGGTCTCCTTGGGTTACCTCTTCAGTCAATAGTTTCCTTTAGAGAGCAATTTAGAGACGAAGAATAACTTCAGTACTCTGATTTGCCCCTCTCCACTGAGAGCTTCCCTCTCTCCACTAACTGCAGAGAAAAACAGAGGTTTAAGAACAGTCAAAATCATCTAGGTTTTTCACTAAAATACCACCACCTTAAAGTATAAAATTACTATATTATTAAACATCTGGGGAAGGGCTTAGTGGGTGAAGCGCAGGGAGGATGGGGACAGGGATTGAGAATGCTCATTTTTTCACTAATTAACCCTTGATAACCTAATCTGATTATGCTGGGAGCTACAGTTTGTCCCTGAGAGACTATCACCTTCAGTGAGAGGCTGAAGACTAACCTGGCACTTCTTTCCCACCTCCTGAAATATCCTGCCTTAGGAAATCCCCATCCTTCCTCCATTCTCCTGTCATTTTGGAGATCACGACAAGTGACAGGTCCAGAAATGCATTTGGTGGACAGAAACGAGGTCCTAGCCAGAGTGCAAGTGGGAGAATTAATTCTGCCTCTACTTTCTGTTTTAACTACTGGAAATGGCAGGAGTTGTCTTAATTCTTACTTGATCTACCACATCTAATAAATGTGGCTATTATTTGATATTTATTTTAAACTCTCATGCTACTATGGTATTGGTACATCCATTGGTATTAGATATTAGGAAAATTTTTTACAATGAGGGTGGTGGAGCACTGGAGCAGGTTGTCCAGCGAGGTGGTGGATGCCTCATCCCTGGAAACATTCAAGGCCAGGTCGGATGAGGCTCTGAGCAACCTGATCTGATTGGAGATGTCCCTGCTCCTTGCAGGGGGGTTGGACTAGGTGACCTGAAAGGTCCCTTCCAACCCTAACCGTTCTATGATTCTATGATATCTTCCTACACTACAGTTAGTCTATGTGCCACTGTTCTCTCGATCGTGCTTGTCTTAAATGTTGTAGATTACTGACCAACTGCCAGAAAGTGCATAAACAACAAAAGGGAAAAGCTAAAGCGGTTATGAGCTACAGAGGGTTGCAGAACTTCCTTTGGTGCAGTTTCTAAGACAGTTTGTGTAAATTTTAGTATTGTAGATGAAAGGAAAAAGATGCCACTGCAGATTTGCTATGCCGAAAACTCTCTCTGTTGTGCCTGTTTTAGCACTGGTATATCCCATTTGACTGAAAGTTAAATGCTTAAAATAAAAAAAAATGCTAAGTGCTTAAACCTCAGTTCGCTCTTTGTGAGCCAAAGTCATGCAATCAATAGCATGCTTCTTTATTCTTCGTTCTGATTTTAAAATGTTTTCAAAAATAAATCAAAAGGTTAAATTGAACCAATCTTTCATTAAACTGGAAATTGATCCTAAAATATTACTTATTAGAATCCACGCAAAACTAACAGAGGGGTATTTTACAACGCTGCAGCAGTGGTTGCAAATGTCTGTCTGCCACCTAGTGGGATATGCAACAGTTTTCAGTAACATTTCTATTTATCCTTCTGGTTTGTGTTTTACAAATACTGGGAGTTCTCAAAAAAAAAAAAAAAATTACAAAAGTAAGCATGAAAAGCATGAAGGATAACTGTAGCCTCCTCATAAAATTCTTGAATAACAAACTATAATTGCTGCAAAGGCAAAATAGTCACTTTTGTAGATACAAAGGTCTGTAACACAAATCAGGTTGTGTCAGCTGATTATCACAGAAGCTGGGATACAAGAAGACAAGTATGTTGAAAATGGGACAAAGCTCTGTTTTTTCTTCTGCCTGAGATTTTTTCCCAAGAGATTTTTTTGCCAAAACTAAACTATAAACAGACGCCAAATGTGTCTCGGATACCTAGTATTTGACACAGCACAGGACAGTAATAATGAAAAGCACACAGAAGTTAGATTTTATAAGAATGAAGGATATTTATGTGCTATCTCTACATACAAGATTGGCATACATATGCCAATGCATTGGATACCTATACTGCACACTGTAATACCCTAAAGGCATTTTGGGGACATACAAATACAGAAGTTTGTGCACCTGGACACAGAGTAGATTTGGCCATGCAGAATATTGTGCGGCTCCAGTCTGTCTGATAGTTGTGCACGTATTAGAACCAATCAAAATTCTATCAGTCATCAAAACTCTTTCCAGGAGAAAAATGAGTCACCAGGAAAACTCTTTTTTGAATAGTGCCTGATTATCTTGGGGAAATATTGTAGAAATGACTGCTGAAAAATTGGAAAACATTGAAGCCGGACCTTCTCTAATGAAAGAATTAAAACTGAGGGGAAGGGAGAGAGGAAAATGGTGAATTTAGGTAGATGTAGTTGGCAGAAAACTCAGCTCACAAAAGAGAAATGGGAGCACAAGAAGTATAATGACAAAGTATGATGTGGAATTAAAATCTTTGGAGCTTTAGTAAAATGATTTTCAATTTTTATTTTAATTATTGTTATTTTTTTTTAATATTTGGAGAAAGAAAAACAACCTATTTTAACTCGAGTACCCTCCCATGGGAAAGGTAAAGGATCTGCCCAAAGTAAATCATGACTTTATGCGCAATTAAGATGAACAACGCCCATATCCACTGTTGGTTCATGTCCTGTATTGCTATTTCACTAACTTAAATAAAACTTCATGGGGTGCAGGTCAATGCTGAATTTGGCCCAGCACATGTAAAAATGGAACGGCTGCTGCAACCATCTAACCAGAGCAGACAGTCAGCTGCTGATTGACAAAGACTGGCAGCTGTATTACTGACGTTGTCCTTAATATTGAAATGCATAGCCTGAGATACCATGCTAAAAATATCGGCCAGATTATCAGTCTGTGTATGTGCCATAGATATTTTTCTGCCTTCAATGTGAGTGCAATCGTCATGTATGAATGTAGGAATAAATAGCTATGCATGTACCTCGTTGAGCTGCTTCTATGCCTGTGACTGGTTTCACCTGAACAGTGAAATTAAGCAAAACATTAATTTTTAAATTAGAAAAGTGCTTGATTTGAAAAAAGCCTGAGTTTTTCCTCAGCCTTTATCCCTGTATGTACAATACGCTGTACAATTTAGACTGTATCCTGAATTATCCCTAAGAGAATAGCCAGGCTTCTTCTTATATGTCCTAGGACATGTTTGTCCAGGTATTTTTGTTTGAATCTTTACTTCAAAATGTGTAAAACCAGTGTATGATTCTCCTTTAAATCCCCCACTAAATCTTATGTATGCCAGAGTACTGCATTTGCAAGTGATTAATGCTTTTCCTTAACATTGTTCTTGCAGCATTTATGTCTCATAAAGCCTTGACCTTTATGTGTAAGGTGCATATTAATACATCCTGGGTTTTTCACAGCTGTATATCACAAATAGCAAATAGCCACCTGCTGCTCATGATAAACTTTGGGTTCAACACAAGTTTGCTGGTCACAAGAATGAGATTATTTCTCTGTCCTTGATTAGCTGTCCCCTCCCAAAATTATAATTCATCCTGTTCACAATCATCTGCCCCTATAAACTGGCTTGGGAACAAAACCAGAGGGTGTACTGACTAGCATTCTGGGAAGACAGGGAGAAATGTCATGAGGAGCTTTTCTGTGAGCCTAAGGAAACGGGATAGAGCAATGGCTGATGAGTCAGCTCCTTCAAGTAGCGTCCTCACAAGCTACGCCAAGGGACAGTGATGACATAGGGCTCTGCCGCCTCGTCTCACCACTGCCAGCTTCAGGGCCGAAAAACCACTGGAACAGTCCAAAATGTTTTAGCACGGTGACCCCAGACCCGCATCTGACCCCAGTTCCTCTCACTTGGCCTAGCCAGGCCTCCCTGGCCAGCGCTGTGGGATGGGCCCTGGCTGCCAGGCCCTGCTCTGATGGACCTCAGGGGGCCCTCACCACCCCCGGGGAGCCCCTGGCCTGTGCAGTACCCTGGCACAGCTTCAGCATTGCCGAAAGTGATTCATCAACCATCCCAGCTGATACAAAAAAAATCTGTTGTTAAAGTGACTGAACCTGTGGATGAGGAGTAGGGCAATATGAGCACTTAGCAACCGTACTCTCTTTCCTGTATGTCTTCTCTATTAAGTAGGAAGACCTGTTGCTGTCTTCAAACATACTAATTTTGGATCTGGTGCACAGAGAAAATAATCAAATAAAATCAAGCTGGGATGTCCCTCAGCCTCTTCACCCTCCTTCTCTTCTCAAAGGTCCTCTTGGCTGCTCCCTTGCACCGCCTCCTCCACTCCCACATTTTTCATCTCCTTCACTGAGAATTACATTTGAGCGTTAAACTCCCACTCGCCCATGTAATGACACCATTGAGTTCTTTCAGAGATCCATTTTCATGAGCTGGTCTCTCCTGACATGTAAGAATCGGAGGTGAGAAAGTAGGAATATTTATAAAGTGATAATAAAAGTGCTCAGGCTCAATATATCCCAGATTGCCAGTTCAGATAATTAATAGTGGTGGTGTTTGGTTTTTTTTCATCAGGTAACATTTAAATGTCTCAGAAACCAGGCTTCCATTTATCTTGCTGACAGAAACATCACTGATATTCATCCTAAATATTCCTAATTTTCTTCACGTTACTTTTACTTAGAGCTGTTTTATACTGCCCTTCATGGACTCTGCAGTCAGAAGGAACTGCTACAGCCAGCGTGCCTAACATTCTGCAGATACATTATCGACTTTTCCCCTGAAACTGTATTAAACCATGTTTGTTAGAAGTATTCTTAATTTCATTTTAAGAACCTCAAGCAGTAGCCCATTTGCCATTTCCCTACTACCGCACGTCAAAGTTCACTTACCTTGACTCCTTGGAAGCTGCACCTTATTTTTAAGGTATGATTTGTCTAATTTCAGCTACTGGATCTGGTATATTTTCTCTGTCAGGTTAAAAAGATGTAGCCACAAGACTTCCTTCTATGTTCATGGGCATCCCCATGGTCATTATGTCTCTTCTCAACACTCCTGAGCCCTTTCAGACCTCATCAGGCTTGTTCTCTGGTCATGAAACAATTTTACAGCTTTCATTTAAACTATCCTTGTGTCTCTACAATTTTCTTGAAGTATAAACAGTGAGCCTGGAAGCAGTAATCAGACAGTACTATGGTTTTACTTCACTATTTCCACTTGGTAAACCTGTTCTCTATATCTAACAGGAACTCTTCCTACAGCGTCACGAAATCCTCACAGTGAAGTAGCTGGTTACAGTGCTTCAAAAATCCTTCTCAATTGACCATTTTTCAGTAACTTAGATTTTGGTTTTTATATTTTTAAAGGGGTTTTTTTTTTTTTTTTTCCCAAATCTCAGTCCCAACAGAGCAAGAAAGCAAAACAGGCAAAACCATAGCACATTTGTGTTTTTACTGAATGATTCCAATGGTGTTTTTTAAGTAAAAATTGTCCTGCATAAACTGAAGTATACTACATCAACATCTCAGATGCAAACCCATAAATACTAAAAAATTAGACCACTAATATTTCCAGTAAACAACCTTTAAATGGAATTAATTCCTCTTTTTGTCTTTTGTTCTTTGCTGGTGAAATCCCAAGTTCACTGGTTTGCTGTTTGTTCATGCTGATGCTAGGTGACTGGTCTTCAATTCTCTTTTATCACCCTTTGCTTTTTTAAAGGCTGAAATTACTTTGTCACACCTTCCATTCCTTGGCATTGTGTTCTCCAAACGTTAATTAAAACTAATATTTGTGGTTCAAAGATTTGAATCTCTGATACGAAAGGCCTAGCTCAGATCATGCATAGTAATGTAAAGCCCCACTGCTCAGCATGTGCTCTCTTTAAAGTGGGCTGTCTACAGTCACACTACATAGTGCTTTGTCACAGATCACTGCTGATTCTTAGGCTATTGTCATTTTTTCCACTTTTAATGCAAAATATATTCAAATAATGAGGAATACAAGGTTTCTATAGGATGAAACTATAAGCATGCAAAAGCAGATGGGAGTGTCTGAAAGTGAAAAGTGTTGAGGAAGAATGGAAAGAGCCAAGCTGGTGCAGCCAGCTGGGAGCAGTCCCTGGAGTAAACTGTGCCCACAACAGCATTCCAGTTAATCTCAAAGGGAAAGAGTTGATTGACTCAAAAAAGTAAGTCTAAGATTGAACCAGTATTTGCTCAGCTGGAGACTAGCAGATGGGGAAAGAATATTAGCTGACAAATCTACATGCACTTTTCATGGATACAGTTCTATTAGGTCAAGTGTCTTGGCTTAATCATCACACAGCATTTTCTTTTTTTTTTTTTTTTTTTTTTTTTTGCATTAACAGACTTCTTAGTTAATGCAATTGCCTAAGAAACAAAAATTCCCTAACATTAATATGGAGACTCCAAGATTATATGTTTGTCTATTTGTTCAAGTGCTCTACAATCTCCTGTAAAGTTAATTTCTTACTTAAGTTTGTATTTCTAAAATGTAATTATATCATTACAAATGTCAGTGATCCTGAAAGTTATCTAGAATGTCACGCTCTCTGCAGGACTGGATTCATGATTGTGCTTAAGCTCTCACAGCTGTGCTACATGTGACCCTAAAGATACTCATATAAGAATGAGAAACAAGTGGGAGGCAGGACTGAATTTTATTCACAATCACTGAAAAGGAATAGGAATAAACAGTCAGTTCTTGCCATAGGTCACCAGTGGCACTGTGCAGCCTTTGCTAGGTTTTGTGCTGCCTTGACCTATTCATAATTAACCTCAAAAAAGGGAAAAAGCGACAAAATTTGCCAATGATAAAGTTAGAGAGGGTAGTGAAAGTACTGGCAAACTGAAGAACAGCAGAAACACATGTAAGACTGATTAGGAAACAAAATGGCAAATGCAATTCAGCATAGATAAAAATTGATATACATGGAGATAAACAACCGTAGCTTCATATATGAAACAATAGCCTCTGAGCTTATTATCACCACTCAAGAGTGAGATCCTGTGGTTACAACAGAAAATGCTATGAAAATAGCTCAGTGCTCAGTTCAGATTAAAAAAAGCAAGCCAAGTATTAGGAATTACTAGGAAAGGAATAAATAACAATAAAGTAAACAAACAGGCCAGCACTTAATTATATGACTAATGCTGCATCCAGTTTTGGTTCCCTTCTCAGAAAACAATCTACAAGACCCAGAAAAGTTTTAAAGAACAATAAATACAGAAGCTATTCTATGCCTTTAGTCAGTTAAGGAATCTGTTAACCAACACGTTTCAGTTCACGAAAGAGGAAATTTAAAGGTGAATATGTTCTATATCTGCAGAATCATGACTGGCACAAGCACGATCAATAACAGTTTTTACTGTGCAGAAAACATCAAATTAAGCTGGTAAAATCAGGTTCAAAATAAACAAGAAGTAGCAATTCTTTATGCAACATACATTGATTGATAAAAGCTGCTATTACTCAGGAAGCGTATAGAGTCCAGGGAAACCAGACAAGTAATGGAAAAAGAAGCATTGAGGATTACTAAATAGACAAACCATATGATGTTCAGGAAAGCCTGGAATAGAAGACACTTGGAAGTTAGAATACAGAAGGAAAAGAACCAAATGTGCTTGCATTGTTCTTATCCTTCCTCAGGCATCTGCTTTTGACTACAAAAGAGGGTATTGTGTTAGAAAAACCTTTGGTCAGGACCTGTATAACTATTCCTGTGCTTATCTTTTCAGGATTTCTGAGAGTATGCAAGTAAGGAGCATGGAGGAAAAGCACGTGCAGTTTGCTCAGCTTCTTACAGTTAAACGTAGTAGAAGGTGGTGTGTTACAAACGCAGCCCAGGCTTCTTAGACATCAGTGATAAGTCTGAACACTCACGTTCACATAGTGGGGATGCTAATAAAGTGACAGACTTATTTTAATTTAGAAATATTTCCAGTATGAAACTTCCTACTAGAGGGATTTTCTTTTCTCACCAGGAGAAACAAAAAAAATAATTCTTCTATTTGTTCTGGATGGTACCCTAAATCAAAAGCAAAGCCGAGTTCTGTTACACCAATTCCTAAGCACATTTGTTCCACAGTTATTTTGAAAGAAACTTTGCTAAGTATGCTGAGGAAAAGTATATAGACTTTTTAGATAATCCAGTGATATCTCAATTTTAAAAAACATCTCTTCCCTGCTGTCAGCCCAAATATGCTAAATATTCAACCTTACACAGTTCACATTTCATTTTGTAAATATGAACTATTAAGTATAAACAATGTTACCATTTAGTTCCATGTAATAATGAAAATGATGCATTTTTAGTTTTATATCCATCCAATTACAGTTTTGAATGTCAAAAACATGTCCTGCTTCTATAATTCTGCATGACAAATGATCTACCAGCAAACGCCTAAGTGCATAAAACCAGTAAGTTTATTGATGGTAAAATGGTAGGTGCAACTTACCGGACAGATCAAGACTTATATGTAAATTGTTCTCATACTGCATTTGCAAGCTTGTTTTAAGCATTTCAAGGACACAAAAGCAAAACTGAAATCAATGCAATAAGCTAGAAAAAAAAAAACAAACCCATGGAAATACATAAATACCAAGTAATAAAGAGAGGGACATTCAAGGGAGGTCATCAGAATCCCTGCATTGTCCAAAGATCTGGCAAAGAAGGAAAAGGAAAAAGCACTGGCAAGAACAGGTAGTTTAACATGATTTCACAATTTCCATCACATTTGCTATAGTTTACACAAAATTTTCAGAGTTTCAGTTTCACAAGTGAGAATGCATAGATTTAGATGTGGTGCCTGAAAACAGAAAGAATGCTCCCTAGTCTTTTCTTATTTTTGACATATAGCACAGTCTAGACAAAATTAAGTAGAATAGCTAATTGCTAATTTGTGTTGACTTGACCTGGTATTTTCATGAGGTTATACTGACTTTTCATATTCTCTAGGATAAATTTCATGGTTGATATGTTCTCATACTAGGGATACCTTAATGTTTTTTGAAGACATTAAACCCAGTATTCAAAAGTTACAAATCTGAAGTTACAACATCAATTTACAAAGGATTTTAAGTGTTCATATGAGTGAGAAAACTGATACCACTTAGAAGTCTCCCAGCTTGGTTATCCAGAAGTTCATAGTATCTTTCTGGAAAGATTTTTTTTGGCCAGGCTAACTGGAAATAATGGTAAGTAATTCAGTGTAATATAAATATTTTTCTAGTCTCTCTGTCAGCAATACGAAGTATTTAGCCTCCTTGATCACTTTTTGTCAGACTATGACCTAGAGGGCATACAACGTAAACTCTTAAAGCAGAAAGAACTTTTTTTCTCTGCACAAATATAAAGTTTGGCGTAACTAAGACCCCATGTTCATTTCCAAATGTGCTCCACGCTGTAACCAAGTTAACCTTGTTAGCCCCGGAGGTTACTCTAGGTCCCATGAACACTACCCCTTGAAACCACGCTAACAAAAAAAAACTGAAAAAGCTCGAACAGCAGCAGACAAAGAATACACAAGAAACCATTTTCTTATGAAACAGAATTCCCAGATGCAAGGATATTTACTGGAAAGTAACATGATAAATAGTTTACTGTATACACTATAAACACTTATTTTGGCATCAGTGAAGAGTCCTATTGCTGAATGAGAAGATATTCCTATAGCAAATGAATTTTTAAGACTCACTGATTCCCATCAGCCAAATCCAATGCTTCTCATATATGCTTTAACTAGGAAGCAACAATATAGCTGTAATATTATTAGGTGTAGTAGTCAGAACAAACATAATAAGTGTAGCATCTGAACTCTAAAATATTCTATGTAATCCAGAATTTAAACTTACATTTCTGCATGGATAACTGAAGTTCCTTTGTTATCCAAGTTAAAAACACTTTTTCCAGCAATTTGAATCAAAAGGACAATTCGTTATCTACATTATCAAAGTGCTTTATTTCTTACTTCCAGATTGAGACTTAAGTCACTACCCTTACTCTAGTTAAAATAACGTCAGGATGACGTTCATTCCTATCTGGTCCATAAAGCAAAACTAAAATTGTACGTGTAGTTTTTCATCGAAGCAAGAGCTAAAAACCAGGCTATATTAGCACTTCTAAAGGATGCATTAACAAGCTGTACTCACTATAACCATATCTGTTGTTACACACTAGTAAGGTAAGCAAGTGTGCAGTATCTGACATGGTTTTAAAAATACTGGATGCCAAAGAGCAATTGCACTATATTCACATATAGTTCACAAAAACACCAAGTAAAGATATTATTGGTGAACTTACTAAAAAAACTTTTCAAAACTATTCTGTACATCATCCTTTTCAAAAAGATTACAGAAATATTCTGAAACCTTCACACACACACTTATTTAACTTTTCCGAATAGTGGCAATCTTCAAAGCCTCTGTTAACTTTAACTTGGCATTCTTCTCAGACAGAAATCTTCTCCCATGTCAGCCTGTCATGTTCTCAGCAGCCTAGAAACAGAATAAACATGTATTGCAAGTCACCAAAAGTAGACATCATGATCTTTTCTTGTAACTATTTTAATGTACAAAGAGAACTTAAAAAGTGTAAAAATAAGCTGCTTAGAAAAATTATGAGATGTGTAGGTTTGCTCTCTAATGAATACTTCTATTTTTTTAAATAATCCTGTCAACTGTCATTAGCCTTTATTAACACAGCCATTACTGTTTGCTTGCGTAAGCTGCAAATCCTGTATCTGAGCAGCTTGTATCCTGTACATTTTACCCTAATGCTTTCAAAGAAGTGCTCAAATGCACGGATTTTTTTTCCCTTTGACATTTACTTCTTTGTACAAGTTACAATAATTATTACTCCCACTCATACAGATAAACTATTGACACAAAACTTAGAAGAATGACACTAATCATAGTTGCATAAATCACACTGCCAATTATTCGATCAAGGTCATCAGTAAGTATTTTTATTACTGAATAACTCAATCCAGCAAACAAGGTACAGTTGTTGGAGACTGACATTGGTAGATTTTTAAGCCAGTTATGGGACAAACAGGCAAAGGACAGCAAAGGGAATGATAAAAAGCAAAGCAAGTAGTAAAACCGCCCTCAATTACTTATATACACATAGTTAAACATGTATGTATGCACACATTTAAGCATGTACACAAATATAAAATATGCATGAGCATAAGTATGAAAAATGTTAAGTAAAAAGATTTGAAAACTGGTGAAAGATAGGCCTGACTAGCATCCACCTAGTGGAAAATCTGTAAGTTGAATTTTCTAAGAATCAGAATGCAGTCTTCAAGAACAGAGAAAGCAGGCTAGATATAGGTTTCCTCTCCACTTCCTCAGAAGCAAAAAAATATAAAATGCAGTGGAAAAGAAACCATGATATTTAGGTAGACAATAAAGAATGAAAATCCTTTAAAAGGCAAGGAGGATTTTTTTTTTTTAAACTACTAGCTAAACAGGTAAATGCTACATTATGAAAAGCCCTATATATACACACACCAGGAAATCTCTTGTTTGTCATTGGAGAGACTCAAAGTACAGGTTAATGTGGTAAAAGCAACATGTGAAGATTACATTCACAAGCTGCACATACCAGCTTACAAGTACTGGTGTGTGCTATTAGGCCTGAGGTTGTAGAAGTGAGGTGATACAGGTTAAAGGAGAAATTAGCAATCTATTTGTGGTATGATGCAGATAAGGAGAGAAAGGGTGGCTACAAACACCCAGAATAAAAATCCATGTGTTTCGGTTGTGTTTTTTTTTTCTCATTCAAAAGAGGTAATCTAGTTATTTCTGAAAAGATTTTATTTGTACCATTTCTTACTTCATGTTCCATTCAGTTGTATTAGCTGCCTTTTCTATGGAACAGTTCCTTTAATTGATTTAAAAATAAGTCATATCTGAAAGTACAATTCACAAATTGAAGTATAGCAAGTTCAACATACATCTGACTCTTAAAAACAAATTTATAAGCTTTTTTAAGCAAAAGCAGTACCTTTAGAGCTTCTGTAGCCTTACGTAGTTCTTTAATAACAGACGATAATGCTTCTGGATTTATCCCCTGTTCACAAAGCCGCACACAAATAGACAATGTCTCCATATCCAAGCCAGTGTTTAATATTCTTGAAATCTCAAAGAGAACTGCAACAGAAAAAATAAAAGCAGTTTAGTCCCTACAGACTATGAAATTTCAATGATAGAAAACATTACTTGTCAACATTTAATATCTACAGTACAGCCTGCCAACATGGCAGTTGTGGAAAACTCTTGCAGTCTGAATCTCAACCACAGCATTCATGTGCAGCTGTCCAGCATAAGCTAGAAGCCACAGCTTCTATTAGAAATACCATGCTTTTTTTTTGGTTCAGCAGACTTAGTACTGGATAACGGGTTTCGAAAAAGTGAAGAATTCATTAATTAACATGCTTGCCAATTACGTAAAAGGTAGTCTATAAGAATAATCTGTGCTTTTGAACTCCAGATACTGACAAAGTCCTAATAAAATGGACTGGAAGCACATTCTTAAAGCTTTTATAGAGATTGTCAGGAGTTTTCTAGCCACCTCCTTCCATATCTAAACCTAGCTTTAGGTCTGACTTAAGGATAACACTTAACACTGGTTTACGGATAAGTAACACTATTTGATTTTTACATGACCTGAATCGAGCACCACACATCAGTTTTGTGCAAAACCAAAGATCTCTTTCCCTTTCCAAATCTTTCCTGGAAGGCTCCTTTTCTTTGATTCTCATAAACAGTTCGTTATATATGTAACAAAACAACTCACTGAGATTTTATTTCTGGTTGCTACAGTAATCTCCATCCTGAGGCTCAGCCTCTAGCAGTACAGGTTGATTTTGAACAGATGTTATTCACACTGTTTCTGTAATCAAACCTCCCCCAAACTAGGAGAAAGTGAAGTAGGTGGTCTTTCTTACCGTGTAAAGCCAGCATGGCAAGTAACTACTGTCCACTTGACAGCTACGAAGATACTCTACTTTGGTATACCAAAGACATCCTGCAGCACATCCTCACAGCCATGCTCTACTCAGGCCAAGAAATTAAAGGCCTAATGCACCCAGCCAATTGCACTGAAGTCACAGAGACATGTCAGATGCTATGAAAAAAACCTCAAAGAGTGATAATACTCTTGAAGCCCACACAAGTAGGTTGAATGAAGAATACACGCAAGTTTAAGACATGAAAAAAGTCTGCCAGACAAGAGGAGCTTCCTTCTCCTCAACAAGGCTTTCTGTTCCCACTGGCCTGAAAGCAAACCGTTCCAAACACATTACGCATGCACACCCTGTCCAGGTGAAAGCATCTTCAACAGCCAGACAAAACAACAACAAATTGATGCATTTGCTATAAATGCAAGAGCTACAGAACTGACCAAGAAAGACTGACAACTTCCCAGAAATAAACAATTCTTACTTTAACAACTCAAATATTGTAATAAATTTTACTAAGCATGTGACATATTTGAAGACAGAACAGTACATCTAACTAAAGATAAGTTCCAATTTCCTATGTCAGCAAGAGCTGTGGTCGCTAGTTTGTAACAGAAAATACCTTTAGGTGTTGAGGCAGCTTCTTCGGCAGAGAGATGTAGCAGTTTCTCCACAAAAAAAAAAAATTCTGAGCTCTTAAAAATCCTACAGAGAACAGCTGCTAAATAAATATTTAGATCTGACATTCTAGATTAAGCAGGTTACTTGTCTAAACTACTAAAGGTATAAAATAATACTTCTTTTAATACCAACTAATTTACTTCCATTAGATGCTTATTTTTTAATGCAGTAAGTTAAGACACAACATGGATTTCAAGTCCTGTTTAAAAAGGTCTAAAAAAATTAACCTACAAGTATTGTTTTCTATTCATTGTGATGGGCCCTCAAAGAACAATCTAATTACATCAACATAGCTATCATAGTGCTTTACATTTTCAGTTACTTCACTAAAGCACCTTAAATAAACATTTTCATAACGGAAATTTCAAAAGATTAATGTTATTTTGAACAGTAAAAAAAAAAAACCCCAAACAATTTATTGAGTGCAGTAAAAGTTCAAACATTAAGGTATTTCCAAGACTCTCTAAGTAAATCTTTAAAGATCAAGTGCATTTTTAAGTTAATGGAAATTGGTTTTCTTCTGAGCTCAGAAAGAGATTAAGTTATGAATGTCCATCCTAAATAAAATACACACATTGTTACACAGGAACCCTGGGCTCCTAAATCTGAAGGCTAATACATTTCCCACAGTGGTTCTCAAAAGCCTTACATTGTTTTTAAATCTGCATATCATCCCTCCCATCTAAAACATTTCTACAGAAGTGGAGAAAGTACAGTGTTAAGTACAGTTACGAGAACTTAGAATCACTGTCCTTCCCAAATAAATCTCCCTCCAGCTTCTCAGAATAGTCTTATCCTCTTGAAACATCAGAATAGCCATAATAATCCTGCTACTCCTGCCTTGTCTCCAGCAGTGGGTGAGAGTGAGTAGATCCGTGGCTGAAACACTAATTTTTACAGAAGTTCAACTCGTAAAGGTCTTTGCTAAGGAATACTCACATTACAGTAGCCAGAACTATAATGGAAGTGAAGATCCTGAGAAAATAACAAACACAAAGCAATACCTCCTGAACACAACCTCTAGTCCCTCATTAGGGTATTTCCAGAGAAAATCTTCATATTTAACAACTCTCAGGGGATTTCCTCGTAACTTTCCATTCTGCCTGAAATCCATAAGACCTTTTGGCATAGCCATTCCATGGAGTTCCAGAGTTTCACCCTACAAGTTGCTAAGAAACACTTCGAATCGTAGGGTTGGAGGGGACCTTCAAAGGTCATCTAGTCCAACCCCCCTGCAAGGAGCAGGGACATCTCCAACCAGATCAGGTTGCTCAGAGCCTCATCCAGCCTGGCCTTGAACGTTTCCAGGGATGGGGCATCCACCACCTCTCTGGGCAACCTGTTCCAGTGTTCTACCACCCTCATTGTAAAATATTTTTCCTAATATCTAATCTAAATCTACCTCCCTCTATTTTGAAACCATTACCCCTCGCCCTATCACAACAGGCCCTACTGAACAGCCTCTCCCCATCTTTCTTGTAAGCCCTCTTGAGGTACTGGAAGACCACTATAAGGCTTCCCTGGAGACTCCTTTTGTTCCTCACAGCCAGGCTGGAAGAGAAGAACATCTGATCTTCACTCACTCTGCTCACGTCTCATCTCCAAAATATTTCCTACTACTCCCAGTGCCACTTCTCTCGCATTGCCCATTTCATGGCACCAGGGTTTTTGTATCAGAAACCACTCTAGCTCTCTAATGCTGACTGCCCTTCTCAAAACTTTTTAAATTACGGGGCTTTTCTTTCAGCAGTTTCCTTTGGTCTTCTCACATGAGCCACTCACGGAAAGAAGATACTGGGGTTCGGAGCAGCTGAGGTGCTATCTCTTACAGCACCCCAGGGCTGGTCCTTCCGCCCAGTTTAACTCCAACATGCACAGAGCTGTGTAACATAATTCGCATTAATCACTTCACATAACGAGAAAGAACAGCAAATGTATATGCACGTAAGTATATACTGCACATATGTATAAATATTAAAGAATAACGGTAATCTAAATTGAATGTTTAACAGCTAATTAAAAAAAAAAAAAAACAAGAAAAGCCACACGAGGTCAAGAGATACTAGCACTACACGCATATTTAAAGTGTTTGAGGCATAACGTGAAGTAAAAAGAAAACCCCACGCACTACATCCTCAAGCTATTGCAAACCGCGATCCCTTTCACAGGAGAGGCACCGCGTGTTACTCAGGAGCCGGCTGAAGGCCCCGCAGCCTGCGGAGAGGGGCGAGGGCAGGGGGCCCAGGGCAAGGCCCAGCCGCAGAGGCCAGAGCCCACCCGAGGCCTTTGTCCCCACGGCCCCCACCACGAGGCCTTTTTCTCCCCACCCCCGCCACCCACCGTCCATCGTCTCCCGCACCGCGTTCAGACTGGCGGCGTTGCTCGCCATGGCGAC
>WHYT01015432.1:439897-462470 GCA_009806455.1 Tetrax tetrax
GGGAAGGGGGCGGGGCTAGTTAAAGAGCCGCCCGGCGCGGCTGAGGCGGGAGCTGTGATGTGGGGCGAGCATGAGCGGGCGTAGCGGCGGCGGCCCGGTAACGGCGGCGGCCCGGTAACGGCGGCAGGTAGCTGCTGCGCGGGCCCCGGCCTGGCGTCAGCCGCTGGGGACTGAGCGGAGAGGCTCGGTGACGCCGTCCTGGGGGAGGAAAGAAGGAGAAGGGGCCGGGCGGGCACTTCCCCGAGGCTCCCGTCCCCTTTGCCGCCTGAGGCGAGGGAGCGCCGGTCCCGCTGCCCCCATCCGTTGCGGGAGGGAGTGGTGGGGGGGAGCAGGAGGCTTTGCCGGCGGCCCCCCTCTCGCCGTCGTGGCTCCGTTTCCCCTCCCTGCTTGCTGCTCAGCTTGTGGGGAGCAGGGGGCCGGCTGGCACCGCGGGGCACCCGGGGAGATCGCCCCTTTCCTACAGTCACACCTCGTTATTTCTGAGTGCCCGCCGCTGGTGTGTGAGCGGCCCTCCGGGAACAGATTTGGCTTCGTCGCTGTCTCGTTTCTTCTGGCGTTTTTGGTTGTTGTGTTTTTAAATCGCCTTTTCAGTGTCCTTCCTTGTCTCGTTTTCATAGATTCTGTTTTTATTTTTAGTTGTTCTTCCTATGAGCCTTGTTTTTCAGCTTCTCATGGCAGTAGGTCCAAGCCAAAACTAACTTCATTTTTGTTAGTCTTTTAAATGTTTCTGGTTCCTTAAATATGATTGATCATCTCCTCCTGAAACCTTCAAAGTGACCCTAAAAAGTCAAAATTATAACTTCTTCTTTTTTTCTTTTTTTTTTTTTTTTTTTCCCCTCCATTTTTCCTCTCCTTCTCCCTTTTCTAGGTATAGCTCACTGTTATGGGTGATACAAAAGAAGCTAAAATGCAGATAACGCCAGAAACTCCAGGACGAGTCGCAGTCTTGAATCCTTTTGAAAGTCCCAGTGATTACTACACACTTCAGGAACAGATTGTCTCCAGTCCTTCAGTCTTTAAATCAACAAAATCCTCGTCTGTAAGATCTACTCTTCAGTTGTGTAACTATGCAGATGTTATGCTATTATGTTGCAATGCATTAAGAAGTGTATTTTATTTAGCGTACTTTAATGTATATACTAAGCCAAATAATTTTGGTGGCATTTGATGTTTCTTCTGGTTACAGGAGTATGCTGCTTTTAATACTAGCATTGTCACTTAGTCTTCCTGCCTTCCTGTAGTGTGTGTGTGTGGTTTTATTTTTTTTTTCCTTTACATATTAGGTGTATGAGTAGGTTAAGATACACCCACTAAATGCCAAAACCAGTTGAAAGTAGATAAAGGACAGTTTTGGGATGTGATGCTCTTGTCCTGCTTAAAGTGGAACCAGTTGCTACTTACATGCTAAGCAGGCTGGTTGCAAGTGAAACTTAACTGCACTTCTATTTTTCAAATAGATATTTGAACAGTATTTTGTAACTCAGTGTTAAATAAAAGGGTGAAGGCTTTATTTCTGAATTTAGTTTTCCTGTGAACTGTGTATGGCATTATGAGTAAAGCATGATGTGTATGGGGTTGCAAGGAAAGATGAAAAGAAGCCTGCTTGACTTACTCATTTTTTTTTAAATAGATCGCTCAAATAGAAACTCTTTTGATTGACAGAAACTATATGGAAGTTATGATTGTGTTGTTCCATTGAGGTTTTATTTTTATCTTTTTAGACTAGCAAGCATTAAGATGTTCATTTCTTTTTTTTTTTTTAGACACCAGGAAAGTTTAGATGGTCTATTGATCAGCTTGCTCTAATAAATCCCGTGGAAATTGACTCGGAAGATGTTCGACGCCAAGCAATGTATTTGAGTCACGCTAGGTAACTCGCCATCTGTTCTTATGCCGTTAACTTAGCTTGAATACTCCAACACTGTTCTTTTGCTTTATTGACATTTCCACACAGCATTAAAGACTTCTTACTCAAGTCTTTTAACATGGATTTTTATATGTCCCTGATATGGATATAGTATTTAGATGAGGCTGCCTCTGTGTCGCTGTTTTTAATGTTAAGAACTCCTGATCCACTCCGATTGTAGTTTGGAAGGCAGCCAGTCAACGGAAGCAAAAAAATGTCTTGCCAGTGACTGTTACCAAGCTACCTCTCCTGCTCCTTGCCACAACATAATTAAACTTCCCAGAGTGTTCCATGCTGAGACCTATGAAGCGTAAGCTGCTTTGGTCTTTGGGACTCCTGCAGAAGGCTAGAGCTGGGAAAGCCAGCTAGCTTTAGTTGGCTTGAGCGACGATTCCAGCGATGGTTAGTGGAGAGGCCTATAGATACAAGCGTGTTGTTTCAGTGGATCCTTTCAGTCTGTCCCACTGTTTCATACCCGCTATGCTATTTTTTTTTTTTTTTTTTTAATAATCTGATAGGACTAGAAAGAGGCTAGTTTGTCTATGTGTAGATTTGCTGTGTCCATGCTTGCATGTTTCAGTGTAGTACAGACTGAAGTGGTTATTTCTGGTGGCTGCAAACTGTATATGGTTAAATGCATATATGTGGGTGTGTATAAGATTTTGTGTGACAACTGATTTTCATTAACATTTCAAACTACTGCTTTATAGAAACTAAACTGTCCTAAAGGCAGGTTTTGACGTTAAGAGTTTCTGATAAGTGAACTGAGATTTTGAAGCTCGTGCATCATGTTACACAAACTATATACTCCGTTTTAATAACGCTTGTTAACAAGTAGTTTTCTCAAGTAGTTGCAAAGACCCACAAGCATAAGAAATTTGGTGTATAAATATTCCAAACTGTTAATTCTCCTTTATGTAGTGAAAACAGTTTGGGTAGCAGCATAGTGTAAAAGCTCATGAGCACTTTGTGGAGTATAAGTGTGTATCATGTGTGGACTTTTGGACAGTATTACTGTCCACAAACTGGGTGTCATCTATGTGCTGTGTGTTTATTGCACTGCTCATAAAATTATTAGAACTTCTTTCTGGCAGACTGTGTTAATAAGAAATAGGAAGCCTGTTGGTAATTGAGCAGACCTGCATTTTGCTAATGTGACAATCTTGTCCATAAATTTTCCTCTTCCTTTTTTATTTCTGCTGATAGAAATGGAATGTTTCTAAATTGCATGCTATGCTATTATATTTTAAGCATTAAAAAATCTGTACTGCGTCTTGTATACTGTGTGTCACAGTTGCAAGTGCTCTGTTGCTTGAAGCTGCGTATAAGACGGGCTTGTTCTTATTCTTGCTAAATATATATAACATTTTCACTTTGTTATTTTCCTGGAGAAAAGAAAAAGCATCTTCTTCTCCACTAACCAGCACTTTTAGTGGCAGCTCTTTTTCTAGTTCCTCTGTTTCTCCTTTGGAATCTGGCTTGTAGAGATGCTTATTACTCATAGAATCATAAAATGGTTTGGGTTGGAAGGGACATTCAAAGGTCATCTAGTCCAACCCGTATGATCCACTATGCATAAATATATGATGATGGTATGCTTTTCTATGTACAATAACTGAATTTTGTGCAAGTGTCCTCATAGAACTGTCACTTTAGCATCATCTAGGCAGACATAGTTGAAGATGGCATGTCCAGCTATTGCAGATCTATTAAAAGTCTGATTACCATCAAAGAAAGAGGGCTCTGAGGTGAAGTTAATGTGTGTATAGGTGCATCTATGTGTTTTTGTGTAGCTAATTTTGTCTGTTATCTGACTGATTTCTAAAATTATTCAAGTGTAATTCATGTGTACTAATTATGCATGGAAGTATTAAATTATTCAGCTAAGACAATGATGAATATTAATTGTAAATCTTTTTGAAGCTTATAAACTACATAAAAGTAACTGGAAGTGAGACTTGAAGGTGATCATTAAGGGAAGTATAGATGTAGAAACTCACACGTAATTTTAAGATGGCTGAAGTAACTACAATATTTTTTTTTAAACTAGGTTAAAAGCTGCATAAGGGAATGTGTTAATTGATTCAAACTGAAATATGATACTGTATCCTGAACTGAAGAAAATATGGCAGACTAGCTATTTGAAAGGGGGAACCCCGTGCTGAGAAAGTGGGCTGTGGCAGGAATTTGAGTATGCAAACATTCTATGAATATCTTCTGTTGCCCTTTTGTTTCTTACAGCTCAGTGTTTTATTTTGCTTGATCTTATAGTGAGATTCCTTGTAAGCATAATTTCATGACAACTTTAATAGTAAAATCTAGTCATATGACAAGTTCAACATAATTAAATGGATTATTTTGGAAGATCACTTATGACTGAGTTTTTGTTTAGATAAAAACACTTGCTGATGCAAGGAGTAAATAGAAGACTTGCAAATCTGTACTTAAAAATGGTACTGATCTTTTTCAGATGAACTGAAGTAACTGAGAAGTACATTTATATTCCTAAATTTATAGTATGAGATTATTGCACATAACAGTAAAAATGTCATAAGATTTAGGATTTAGTGCAATTTAATTTGTAACGTTTCACTTAAGCATCTGTAAAAGATTACATAGTTGAACTTATCTTTTTCTTTTCCAATTATGTGATGGCTTTGATAACTGAGTTGTTTTTCATTTGTTACTTAGAATTGATAAGGAGACAGAAGATAGAAGGCAAAAAGCCATTGAAGAGGTAACAAAACTTTCTGTGCTATCAAGTATTGATTTGTTTTAGCTACATACCTACAAAAAAGGTCCACATCTATTATAGGATTTAAAAACCCAGAAGCCTGTAATATTTTACTAGGCAGTAAGAAAGTAATTTTGTATCTTCATCCCTTGTGGTTCTACTTGGAATCCAAATTTTTTTTTTCTCCCCATCTTCTTTCACACATCTGTAGGTCAAAGTAGGAGATATTGTTTCTTTCATGTTGCTTGATTAGTGGGAATGTAGCTGTAAGATGACTCCTATAAGTAGCTAATTTAAGGTTAAAAATAATGATTGAGTATTTTGAGTTTTACAGTAGCCATTGGTGTTAGGTAGCTTGATTTCTTTTATTACATTTTTTAAAATATAGCAGAACCTTGGTGATTTTTTGTTTATTCCAAAGTCTGCTAAATTGGAGGCAGGACTTTCTTTTGGTAGCTTGTAATTCTTTCCATCCATTTTTCATTTTACTTTTTGCTATTCATTTGTCTAGCAGAGAAGGAAAAGTAAAACGTTTAAAATCTTCACTATAGAAATCTTCAATATTATTTCAATTTCAGTTAAAAAAATAAAATAAGGCTCTGATGGGCAAGTCTTCCTTAGTGTTATTGACCTCTTTATATTGTATCATGCTGTTACCAGTTTCTATCTCTGTATGATTCCATACAGGTGCTATGTAGTTGACCTGCAGCTAAGATACACTTTCTAAATCTGCATTAAAAAGGATATTTCTTCTTTGTGAGGCGTAAACTAATGGATTATGCCTCTGAACAGCTTGAAACAATGTCTCTGATGAAAATTATGCCTTTAATGTTTGGGTGTTTCAAGGCTAGGTTTTTTTCTCTTGCTTTGAGAGAACAGGATTTGCCATGTATTTCTTGAAGCTATGTAGTAGTGTTCATCTCCTCAGCATCAGTGTTCTAGAGTGCAACTGTGACAGCAGATAGAGTTTCTGGTTCAGAGAAAAAGACTAAAGTGCTAGTACTCATAAATGTTTCATGGCTAACCAGTTTAGCCAAACACACTAGTAATACTGCCAAAAAGCCTTGACTGTGCACTTCTTTTACTGTTACTGCAGTGTCTCTTTAGCACTTTTGCTAAGTAGCTCAATTGTTAAAATACAACTATTTAACAAACTGAAAATTTGAAAAGAATAATGTTAAACTATTGTGCAGTAGGTACGGTAGAGAGAATTCAAATTTTTAAATGAGTAATTAGTGTTAAATGAAACTTTTGTATAGTTTTCACTTGGCAGAGTTGAAAGATCTGAGGTGCTATGTGTCATAAAGAATATGGAGATTTTCTTCAAATTGTTTTTTCTTTAACTACTCTTGCTTGAAATAATGAAATATATTTTGGGTGTAAGGGATAGCTATAGGTTTGGGGGAGGGAGGAGTTAAAATTCTTAAAATATAGATCTGTCAGTAGCAAAAGTTATTACTTAATTTTTTCTTGCTCAGGTTACTAATATAAATTTCAGTTGAGAGTCTCCAATTTTTAAAAATGCTTGGATGGTTTCTTTCTATTCTACTCCAGTTTTTCACAAAAAGACTCATCGTTCCTTCTCCTTGGACTGAACATGAAGGGAAGCAAGTTTCTCAGCTTAATTCAACTAAATGTAGGTTGCCTTTGTGTGTCCACTCGAAATTATCTTTTGGAGAAATTGTCAAGTAAGGAATTCTTAAATAAGTGTTTGGGGATTTTTACAAGATTTGGAAGAGGCTAAACTGTTAAAATATTTTTATCAAGGAGATGCATCTGGTGCATAGTGTATTTGTATTTGTCAATTGTAAAATCATCACTACTCTGACAAAGAACATAAGCCACAATCCTAGACCGGGGAAAGTGAGTGAGTGGTGAAAGAAAATGGTCTAATGTGTCCTTAGCTGTATAAAAAGAGTGGAGTGGTAGACTCTTCATCTTTGTCTTCAAGTCCAGACTGCATGGTTTTATGGAAATGTGTTTTACTGGAACACAGCCTGTTTGGCTAAGCATAAACTGGGTTTGTTTTAAATCTCTGTAACGTAGAGGAGGCTCCAGGTGACAAAGATTTGGGCAAAGTTGATCCTATTTTACTAAGCTTTTTTTGAATAGAAAGATGCTGAAATTCTCTTAATCAGGTATAACGGTAACCTTTCTTTACTACTCCTTTCTAGTCTCTTCCAAACTTTGATGCAAAATTTTTGTTCGGTTGTATTAGATATTCTAACTTACTGCTGCTAGATTTCACAACTATATGCAGTGCATGTTTAAATTTAAGTTCTTATCTGTTTTACAGCTATAGATCTAAATAACATTTCTCCAATTGGAAGACAGCTAGCTTTGCAGCCTGGGAAAAGCAATGGTGGGTAAAAGGCAATGTCTGAAATTACAGGCTTTTTCTGAAGCAAAATAACCCATTTTTAATGGCTATTTTTGTTAATATTCCTGTAGAAATAATTTTGTATGGAACCATTAATTTTAATATCCATTTTTCACAGTAATTTAATTCTATTATACTTAAATAATTTTTTTCAGAAGTAAAAGCTGAAGTCCTCTATAGAGTGCATTTTTTCCAACTCAATGTATGCACTTTTTCTGAATTAAAGAGTGAATATAAGCCTCAAGTTTATGGGTAAATTAAAATTTCAAAAAACCTTTAATGGGTTGGATCATTGTGGCTTAGACAACGTTGATTATTTTCTCTGCCAAATAACTAGCGGGAATCTTAAGACATCTTTTAAACTATTTCATTTTAGATAAATAGGAAGTCTTTTTCCCCAGGATATTTTGATGATCTTTCTCCCATTTCCTTTTGAATCCTTCCTTTCTTCAGAGACATCTCTCTTCATGTAAGAATGAATGACTCTCTAGAGGCTTTTGTGTGACAACCCTTGGTTTTGTTGGGTTTTGGTTTTTTTTTGTTGCTGGGCCTGAGTGCTGCACATAGATAGTGTTGCCAGATCAGAATCCTAGCTTTAATTAACACTTTTCCTTATTGCAACTGTAACTTAACTAGCTCAATTGCAGTGCAATTTGAAAGTGAATTTTTGCTTCTACAGTTCTAGTAAAAGATCACTGCAAGCTAATTTTGTTGGTTTTATTCATTGCAGCTGCTTGTCAGACAGTGCTGTCTTTGCCAGTGGATTTTAATTTAGAGAAAATACTAGGTATGTTGTGTCATATCTAAATTTAATTATGAATGCCTAAATAGAAAACTTGTATTTGTGTTGTTTGCTGAGTTTGGTTTTTTTTTTTTGTCTTATCAAATACTGAAAACCTAGTGTATGAATGAAAGTTCTAAATATGTGTTCTAAATAGACAGTTACTGCGTTGCATGGGACATCTGACTTACATGATTTGAGTGTAGACATAAAGGTAAAAGAGGAGGGATATGGAGGACAATTGGAAACCGATTAACAATTCTGAGTGCATGAAAGGTACTCAGCAGAAATCCCCCGCTTCCCCCAAACAGAGCAGTTATTGAACTTAGCAGAGCTGTTAGACTTAGAGATTGTTGGCCGTGGGGCTCATAGCCCAGCCTTGCCTTGAAAAAAGCTCTGCTATAATGCTCTGCCTTTAATTTAACTGAAGCCGTGGTGGTGACTAGAAGTTGTATGGTGGCAAAAAAAGCCATGACTGCTGAGTGGGAAGACAAGAGGCCAAATTAATTGTCAAATAATAACTGCTATATTAAGCAATTTTTGCCAGTTTCTCAGGCAATGGGGCTGGAAAGGCCTGTTCTTAACAGTTCAAATATAGGAATAGTGGGTATAGCCAGCTCAGAGGTTTTTCACTGTGTGCTCCTATCCCAGTATTGAAGTTCACAATCCTCATTGTGGATCCTCAAAATTAAAGCAGAAAACCAGAATTATATCTGTTGCTTTCATGATTCTTCTAAAAAATGCTTCCATCAATGCATAGTTTGTGAATTCATGGAAAATTTCTTCTGCAAGAAGTATCCAATTAGGATAGAGCAAGAACAAGAAAATAAAATAATCTGGTAAGCCTCAGTGTATTTTAATGGGTCTTTGCTAACGTCCATATGTTCTTCTACCATAAACTGCTAACTGCTTTGAATTTCTTCAAGTTGAATCTGGTTTGCATTTGAATGTATCACGATGACCATCAAAGCATGTGGGAGACCTGAAAAAGAGTCTAGTTCTGTTTGGGTAACATAATAACCCCTTTTTCACAACTCAAATGTGAAAAATAATACCATTTTGGGAAAAGGCCAGTATGTAGGTGCTAGCCAATTTTTTTTTTTTTTTTTTTTTTTTTTAATGCAGACGTTAGTATTAAAGGATGAGAGGCAGAAATGGAACCTTAGTAGACAAAGTTGACTTCTTGTAATGATAACAAGTGATCCTTTGTGATAAGTGCCTAAATGAAATTAATTACTTGCTATATTGGTAAATTGAATTCAATGTTTTAATGTACTTATATATGTCTCTGTAGTGGAAGATATTTTTATTTCTTGCATTCTTATTGGAAATGACTTCTCCATGTTTCTAGGTGAATATTTTAGAACTGATGAATTTGCAGATCAGTCTCAGGAAAATCTGAGCTCTTCATCACTCAGAAGAAAGCTGTTTTTAGAAGAAAATGGAAATGTATCTGAGTGTTTGTCCCCTTCTCTGCATAGTCCCTGCAGTAGTCAGCCACTTGGAGTACTTTGTTCAATTGACATATCTCCAGTCCGGTGCAGGAGCCCTCTGGAAACATCTAGTTCAGTAAGTAGCCTGTTTTGGGGGCTGGATGGGATGTGACTTAGCAGGCACAAGAGTAGTTCTTAAAGCAGGCTGTACCGATTCTCTGTTCTAGCAGACCTCACAGGATGAACAACCATGTTTTTAATAAGCTGCAACTGCTTTTAGAGAGAGTAGGTATTAGACTAAAGGAATTTTTTTCTTTCCAATACCAAATTCAGAAAAAAATTGTGAACAAAAAAAAAGTCTTGAAAGAATACAGTACTGACTTTTTATTAGATCAAATTATTATGTTGTGCTGCTATTCTTTTGTATAGAAGGAATTATGGTTTAATTTTGTGTTATGAAAAGGAAGTGGGAATTGATACGTATACAAGACTTGCTGAAAGCATGGTGAAACTTTTTTTTTATAAAATTTGTAAACAACAAAAAAAGCCTGTTTAAATCCATTAATTGCCATCTAAAATACTAGTTGATACGAACAGGTGATATAATTATTTCCCTTATACCTCATAAACTCATTTATGGTGAAAGAAAGTACTTGTGAATCTTTGAATGCAGTGCTAAATATATTTTTTTCTTTTCCATTGACCAGAGATTTAAGATGAATAGATATTTATTAGTACACAGAACATAATGGCTTTTTTTTAAATTAAGCGAGATAAATCTTATTCCCAGGTGAACATAGTACAGCTAAACTTGTTTAGGTGGTATGGTTTCATCTGTTTGGCAGTTGAAGTGCATGGAAAATGGTAGCCCAGCAAGAGTGTGGCTTAAAAAAAAAAAAGTCCTCGCTATGGTAATCTAGAAAATAATTCCTACAACATAATTATACTGCTGGAAGTGACTTTTCTTTTTGTACCATACGCTTAAGCAAGATCACAACCACTATTCCTTTTTTGTTAAGGAAAAGTATTTTGTCTCCTGCTGAGTTAGATAATTCAGATAATACGGATTCCGTTAAAATACAGTGGCTGGCTTTCATCTGTGTTGCTATGGGTAAAAAAAATTGAGATTAAGTACTTGACTTCATACACAGACAGCATTAATTCCCTGTTTAGGCTTCTTGTAGTACTTAAATATAATGGATATTACAGTCTTAGCTGGTATTATGTGACAGTTTGAGTCCATTGCTCTTTTCCTATGTGGAGGCATGATGTTCAAGTGAAGAGCTGCAGCTGGAATGTTTAAGCTAAACTGATGATAGAGATGGTCTCTGTACAGTGTACAGGAGTAGTTTTCCTCAGTGCTGACTTATTAAGCTTTTTATAGAGCACTTTTTATATATGCCTCTTAGACACATTTTCATAATGTAAACTTTTTCTTTCTCTCTTTTTTTTTTTTGTTTTTTTTTTTTTTTTTTTTTTTTTTTTTTTTTTTTTTTTTTTTTTTTTTTTTTTTTTTGTTTTTACTGAAGGGTCAGTTTTCCTCAAGTCCTATCCAGGGAGGAGCAAGGGCTTATAGTCTGGGAAGTATAACCAGTCCCACATTTCCAGACGGATCTCCTGCACATAGTGGTTCTCCTACTTTCTCACCAATTGCTTTTCACATAAGAAAGACACCACTGTCAGGTATTGTTTATTTGTAGGTGTATTATTCTTTCTGGATTTATACATTTTAATTATAAAAACTGATGCATTCTTATTGGAACTTTTTTCTGTTTGGAGACAGGTTACAGTGCTTGGCAGACCAGCAGTCTCCTCTTGTATGACACATTTACGGTTTAGCAGTGAAATACCTTAATGATGTGAAACAGTGAAGTGTATCTGCTTGCAAAAAATCAACTAGGGAAGATGTTTTAGAAAAAGGAATTGAGACCTAATAGGAATGAAAACAATTTAAAAGATTAATCTAGCGTGAGGAGGAGGTTTAAAGCCATATGCCTGAACTAAGTCAGGTCACAATTCCAGTTTAGCCCAACCTGAACTATTTTAATGGGACTAAGACTGTTTAGCTTGAGTTTTCAAATAATTTGGTCCTCAAGATTATTTTAAATAAAACTGACTAGTGAAGAAATAATGAATACTTTGCATCCTTGTTTGTCTAGAAAACGTCAGTCTTCCATGTTTCATCCACTGCCTGGACAGGCTTAATGCCATGTTTATACATGGCATTGCTCTGATAAGGCTTGTGGTGTTTCAGCACTGTTATATATGGAGCTTGCATAGGTCTGATTTTCTTAAAAATTTTATTGCTACCCCTATTTTTTAAAAAATGCCTATAGAGAATGTATAACACATTTTTTCAGAAAAAAAAAAGCAACAGAACCAGCCTTCATGCGTTTTTGCTGTGAACTGTGCGTAGTATTGCCTTTTAAAAGTGCAAGGCCTGTGATACAACAAACTCTGTAATAGGAAACAAATTTGGTGGTAAAAATGGGATTAAAACTTGCCTTTACCATGATAGTTTAAATGCAGTTTAAACTCCCCCTTGGAGCCAGGAGACAGTGCTCAGAGAAATACTCTGATAGTTGGCTGTAACTATTCAAAGGACAGTAGGGTTTTGAGGATGATGACTTTAACTCCATCTGATACCTAGTAGAATAACTTTGGTTTGTTTTTGTTTTTGTTTTTTTTTCTTCTGTGGACAGGCCAAAGAAAATTTACATTTTGTTCTCCAGATATTTCTTCTTCCTCAAATAGAATGACACCCCCGAGTACAAGAAGTCCTTATATAGATGGTTGTTCTCCAATTAAAAATTGTTCTCCTATGAGGCTTGGAGCATGTAGAGGAACTGCCCAGTATCAAACTTCGGTCATTAGAATACCAATTGCAGTTGAAAATCGTGGTGAGGATGAGGAAGACAAGGAAAACACTTCTCCAGCAGAAGCTCGGTTCCCAGAAGTGGAGAATGGAATAAACTTACGTCAGCAAGACAGCGATGCTTTTGCACATGGTGCACATCTTGTTGTAGCAACTGTGTCTATTACACCAGATCGCTCAGAAGCTTGTCATCAAAGGTTGTCGTCATTTCAGGATATAGAAGGCTCAAAGGAAAATAATACTGTAGATATGGCTGATGCAGCTGAAGTGTCAGAGGAAAACACTTGGATAAAAGAAACAATTGGCAATAGCAATGCACCAATGACCAGCTTTATGACAGGGATTACTTTCAGTATTGAAAACTCTCGCATGTGCATGTCACCTCTTGCAGAAAGCAGCGCAATTCCTTGTGACAGCAGTAGTATTCAGGTAAAAAATAAAAATCTTTTTTTTGCTTCTCTATAAAGTGAGTTCGATATACTAGCTTCTGGTATGTATATCATTTTGGAAGAAATTGTCTATTTTGTCTCATTGGATGTGGCATGCAGTTTGTATTGTGACTTTTATTCCTTCTCCCCATCCCCTTTTCCTCTCTCTGCGGAGTTAGCATAGCAATTATAAATTATTTTTGTGTTACTATGTACAGTAACGCATTTACCTTAATCCAAACTAATTCTGACAGACCAGTTTACAATTTGCTTTTGTTATTAACTGATGGTTTGTTGGATTAAGTTCTGTTAATCAAATGCAAGTCATATCAGGTATGAGAATCTGAGGGGTTTATTTGTGATAAACTGCAGTACATTTTTAAAGCCCTGCTTCTTGATTTCAGGTGGACAGTGGTTACAATACCCAGACTTGTGGAAGCAGCATTATGGATACCGCGGGGACTGAAAACAGTTGCAGAGAAAATGATGTGAATACTAACGTGTTTCAGAATAAATCTCAGCTTCTTAGAACAAAGGTAGGAATGAATTGTGATACAGCAGTTACAGGCTTCCCATCTAAAGCATGCATTCCCTATTTTATTCAGTTTCAGGGAGCCTGAGTGAGAGGAGAGACTGTCACGTGATAATAGAGAGCATGGTAATGTAGCATCATTTCAAGCATTATGTTGAAAACAAGGAATACATGCAGGAGAAATATTGTAAGGTGGCAATAAAATGTGTTCTATGACACAGGCAAAGGTAGTTTCAGAGGAAACTGAAGTATGTGCATAAAAGGTAGTTGTGAGGCTGCTCATGGCTTCTGATGTTTTGTAGTCTGTCTCTTATTTTTCTTCTTGTTGTTCTTGCTTCTTTTTTTTGGTGGGTGTTTTTTTTCCCCCATCGCTAAGTTTTTAAATGCGTGCCTGTAGAAGAGCACATTTTTGGGGATTGCCCGCTACTTCTTTCCGTAAACTAGCCTCGAGTTTCCTAGACCATACCTGGCATGCTGACTTGGTGGGGAACTTTCTTCTTGGGGACAGTCTTCTGATTACAAGCCCTTCGATGACTATCTGAAAAACAAAACAAAAAAACTACAAAAGACAATACCTATCTAGCAGGGCTCCCAAGCTTGACTGATGGCAAGGAATTCTACTTCTTCCAGAGAATGGGAAGCAAGGCTAGATTATTTGGAGCACAGAGCAAAAATCATCTCCTCTCACTTAGTAATTATGGTCGTACAGTTTTATAAACTTAATAGTTTACGGTCTCCTCCGTAGTGTTCTTTACTGTCTTTGAAGGAGAGACAATACTGACAAGTAGCACCAGTTTATAAGTGGTACACCCTGTATCTGACGTGCTAATAACCACTTCTCTGCCAAGGTAAAGAGCAGATTGATGGTGCCTTACAGACCATTGACATCAAATTTTGAACTATCCTCATTGAAGATTAGGACAGTTGTGCCCTTACGGGAAGACTAGATGGATATTTTATCTTTAACTTCTAACAGTACTCATCTACTCTGAGGTCTTGCCCCAGTAACCCCGTTGGATGTGGATTATATGACTGTATTCATCAGAATCGTTGTCTAATGTCAAGCCTGTCCTAGAGACTCACCAGTGTCATGCAGCTGCCTTCTCCCACTGATAGCCTTTCAATTGCTAGATCTAGACTAAGCCCAACTTTGTGTTTTGGACTAGAATTTAAGTGTGGAGCCATTAAGTACTTCATTCAACTCTCACAACAGAGAACCCACAGAGAATGGAAAGAAAAAAGCATAGACGTAACATAGACTGAAAGAATCCAGTCTGGCTTGTTCAGAGCATGCGTGCTTTGAAGAGAGACTCTTGCCGACAGCACATCTCAAAGATTTGTGCAGAGAAAACATTATCTTTCATTTCTTTTCCATTTCAGAAGGGGAGAGATGGGAGGCTAAGGTTTTAATTGTAACTTGAAATTTTCAGATAGTAAGTTTGGATCTTGTTTCTTTTGGAGAATTTTTGTGGAAGTGGTTTTAAAATTAACTTTTCCTTATTAACCTAGGAGTGTTCTGTTTTAAACCATAAGGACAATCAACTGCTGAGAGCAAAATCTCCAGAGAAGCAATCCTGTTTCCAAAAAAACCCACCACATAGTATAGTATTTGGTCAAAATGCAAGTTGCAACATTTCTGCCTGGAAACATAAAAATGAAAATCAAGTTCAGGGATTTCACAAAAATGGTATGTAGTTTTCTGATGGAGAACTTAAATTGTGTAGTCTAATAAATTTATATATATATGACCTCAATTACCTGGATTATACATACTATTTTGCTTTTTTTTAATGCAAATGTAATAAATTGTCTGGTATATATTACAGAAGTTTGTAAGTAATGCGGGGTTTTTCAGGTCTTACTAACAAATTTATGGGTATCATTAAGCGATCCTTTTGAAAATTAAGGCAGCTAGACTTGGTACAAAGAAACCATGGTGTTTTTTCATAATTGTGTCCCTTCTGTGATGAGCATAGATTCCACGAGGAGGCTTGTTTTGAAAGTTTGGATATAACTTCAGCTTCAAGAGGAATATTTTAGATAGTCTGGGCGAACTGAGGGTAACTGGATAGGAGTTAATGTAACCCCCAAACCTGCATTTAACACACGACTCCTAAAGGCACGAGGGGTATTTTTCTTTTGGAGAGACAGAGGAAAGGAGTGTTAGGTATGATTTGGATTACTTTTCCCCTGATCAGATTTATTGTGCGGCTTCAGGAATACTACCACTGGTACCAAAAAAGAGTAACTGGACAGAAATGAAGTGCTAGGGGTGTGATGGGAGCAGGGCTGGGGAAACAGGAGAGGGGCGAGTGTCTGTCAGTATCAGCCTGAAGTAAACAGGGATGAAACTCAGCTGTGACTTTCATGAGGAAAAAATGAAACTATAATGTTCCAGAAATGGGTCCCTGGAATATCTGTACGTTTTATAGTAAACTGGAAACTGTTAAAAATGGGTGCTTTGACTTTACTACCAGACTAGTCCTTTTAATGAAGTTTTCCATGTGAACAGCTGCATGAAAACTCCATTCCGGTTATGGAAATGATGTACTTTTACACATTTAAAGAAAAGGTTTAATTCTCTTAGTAATAAAATAAGCTGTATGTCAGGAGCCTTCTAGCATTTCTTTGATCATTTTTTTTCCTTGGTTTGACAGAAATCAAGGAAAAGGACAGGTGACAGAAATCTCTTAATAGGAAAATAGAATTTCTTCCCCCTGAACAAGCAGTTCTTACTCTTAAAACTGCATAGCTCTCAGTGAGCGTTACCATGTACTTAAGGAAGATGTACAATTGGTTACTTAAAAATGAAGTGATAGCATTGTTACTTCAGTAGTTGTATTAGGACTAATCTTGATCACCTGACTCTGCCAGTGTCTCCTAAGAATACCTGGGTGCACATTTATGCTCTGGTACCATTCTGAAGGAAAGTAAGAAGGTGCAGTAAGGTTAATTGGTCTCAGTACATCATTAAGAGAATGGTGCAGCCTTCCTTCTGTTAAAGTAAACCACTACACTTGCTTCCCCCTCTTACATTTAATTCCCTACACCGTCTGCTTACAGAAATTACCAAAATATTTAGATAAACATTTAGAAATGTAATTAATTTTTTCAAAAAGTATTAATATAAACACATTCTTGATACTTTCAAGAAAACCATTGATGAACAGAAGTAATTGAATGAAGAGGGTCTGGAAGCGCAGAACTCCCTTTGCCTAATCAAATTAGATACAGTTAAATTTGATTTGATTTGTTTAGAAGAACCTTCTGGAATTTATAAATGTGAATGGGGGAAAAGAAACCCAGTAATCTTCTAGCCCTAGTGACTAAGAGGGGAAGAGGCGGTAAAGGAAGTACTGAGATTTCAAGGCTCTATGTTTGTAGAGCTCCGAAGTAAACTTTGTGGGATTAATCAAAAAGGAAAGTCCAGTCTAGTATGTGCCCCAGCCAGGTGAAGCAGTTTTTCTGTCTTTTCATAGCAAGGCTATCCAGTCCCAGGATACTGGATGGAAGTCCTGCTTCCTATTCTATTCCACAACCCACAGAAAGGCTTTGTACCAACTGATAGCCCGTGGCTGATGAGAAGCTATTGGCACACTAACCCTTGAAACAGCTGGTCAGACTGAAATTTGAAGGCAACTGACAACATTTAAAAAAAATCTCAGAAGGGGAGGTATGAAGGGAATTGCATAGCATTAAAAAGCAGTGCATTAGAACTGAGGCGTGGTGTGCAAGCACTATATAACTAGAACAGTTCTTGAAATATTTTCATTAATAACTCAGCAATGACAGCTTTCAGGAAAAAAAAACACCTCAATGAAACAGGGAAACTTCTATATCGTCAATAAAGCATCATTTGGTTTTAGTTCTCACATTGCAAAAATAATAATAAAAACAATTACTTTAGATTTCTAACCAGCAAACATGAGGTATTATTTTTACTTCCATAGCGGTTTAATCAGTGTTTCTGTTATGCATATCAGATTGACAGTAAATGAACCTAACGCCCTGAGTTATCTGTTTCATGATCTTAAAACAGCGCCCTGCTAAAAGCTGGAAATACACTGAATTGATTAAGTTTTAGGGGATTAATTTTTTTTTAAAGTAGAGAAAGAACTTAGACTTCTGGAAAATGGATTTATTAAATAGGGCATTCAAACTATTTTTAGCTTTAGTTTGCAAGGTTTGTAGCTCAAAAGCAACACAACTTGTCTGAGATTTAAAAGTTATTTATGACCAATGGCGAATTTCAGATTTCTGGAGTGTACAATGGATTTATTTTTGCAAGTGTGATTACTAAAACAGTAGTAAAGTTAATGTAAAAAGAGAAAGATGAGATGCAGAGTAGTCCACATTATTATCTGATTCTGAACTGTTTGGCATGATATGTATAAATAAGATGTGGTTTTAGATTTTAATTAAAATTTTTCATTCCTTATAATGATATGTTCAATGACCAGAGGCTATCAAAGTATTCACAAATAAAAAAAAAGGAATCACTAAAATATTTAGTTGCTCCCTGTATAAGTATTTTCTTAAAGGTAAGGGAAAAGTAACAGCAGAAATGGGTGAATGTGAGAAGTGGTTAAAGATTCCCCACCCCAAATAAATTGCTGGTATTTTCTACCCTGTTTTATAATCTTCAGTTAGATGGCAATTATTTATTTTATGAGAGCGTGCATATTTTTTATTATGTTTGTGTAATTGTTTTGTAGAAAAAAACTATTGTGCAAATTATTGTGGAAATCATTTGACCATTCTGTTGTAGTTGTACTTAATGCATAGGTTGGCACACATTGCACAAAACGGTCATTGTTTACATTAAATTAATTTCAGTAGTTTTAACGAGAATCCTTTACCATTATTAATTGTAAACTGAGTAGTGAAACAAAATAAAGACATCTCTTTCATACCTAGGTTGTGTGTATTATTTTCTTTGTTACGGTTTGCAGCATCTTCCCATGGAGTGCTGCCTGTAACAGAAATAAGGTGTATATGGTTTGGGTGGGGGGCCTTGGGGAACAGAGGAAGATCAGGCAAGAAGCTTGGCAAGATTTTGCTTACAATTAAAAAATAGTTTCAGTTATTCTAATATATGGTGTTGAATTAAAAAGTGCAGTACCAGTTACAGATCCAGTGCTCTGCACATCTTTCTTGAAACTAAGTTTTATTTTTAAAGTTTCTGAAAAAGCCTTTTAGAATAGCGGTGACAGGGTTAAAATGACTCGTTCATGGAGTGTGGGTTTTTTCTATTGCAACCAGTTAAACACGTTGTCCCGTTTGGATGCTTTTTATAAATATGGACTTTATAAATCTGATCCAGTCCTTTACAATGACAGCATACAGGGAGCTGAGTGAACATGGCCAAGAGACAACCCTGTAGTGATCAGCTGTGACCCACCGATTACCCAGGGAAACCACTGAGGAGGAAGTGACCAGCACAGAAAGGTGTGGGCTGTAACTCTTCACAGATCTCTGAGGAACAGCTGTAGTAGGTGGGAGTGCAGTTTCTTGGCTTTGCGAGGCAGGAATTGTGGCATCATGAAAACTACTGTAATCCCAGGTGCTTTGGAGGATAGTTTTACTGAATTAACTTGCAGAATCCAGTAGCTACCCCCTCAAAGAAAGCTTTGGTCTCCCTGGTCCTTGTGGTGGGAGTTCAGCACTGCGCGTAGGAGCACACAAAACATGCTTTGACTGCCATTGCCAAGTGATGTGGCTTGACTGTAACACTGCAGTTCAAAGCACAAAGTGTTTGGGTTTTTTTTTTTTAAATTGTAATTAACTAATAATCCTAACTCACTAGCATCTTGGCAGCACAAGCTAGAATGATGACTGCAAAACTTGTTACTTGTGGATTTTTGTGTAACACAAATATAATTGATGGTTTCCATCCTTTGTTTAAGGCAGTTCATCAGAGGCTAAGTAATGATTTTAAATTGCTTTAAGGTCTATGACTTTAAGACTGATGCATTTTTAGCATAAAATTTCTCTCTCTATCTGCATAGCGTGTGCATATGTACACACAACTAATCTGGTGTGAGAGAACTTTCCCAGAAGGAAGCCTAAGTCTGTCCCATTTACTCTTGAAAGGTAAATTCTGTTAGCACTTAAGGAACTAGCACAATTACTTCTTTCAGTGCTGAGCTGCTAGAGAGAATGCACTGAAGACTGAAGAGAGTGATTTTTGTCACACTCATGAATGGCCTTAAGGCTGTTAAAAAACAAACCAACAACACCCCCAAACTAACAACCTTACAACTATTCCTTCACTTGGCAGAAGCATTTATTTTCACCCACAAGACAAAACTGTAGACATACTTGGTTTTAAAAGTATTGTTCTCCCGCATACATATTATAAAAAGTTTTTTAAAAGCCCATTTTACAAACTGTTAAAATGTGTATTTAAAAGTAAACAATATCTTTTTCCAGCATTTTGCCCATAGGGGAAAAAAATGTAAATACAAAGAATTCATGTGTGAGTCCTATTAATTTTTATATCCAGCTATTTTTGTCGCTTTTTTTTCTTTTTCTCCGGTTCATTCTTGCTGCTTATCTCTGTAGACGGATTTGCAGGAACATCATTTCCTAGTATCTACAGTAAGAAAAGAATGAGAAGTCAGAACACTTTAAACTCAGCTTATCCTATCCTGGTAGAACTTGAGCTACTTGTACAGACCTTTTACAAACACTGTATCAATATCAGAAAATGGTTAGTAGTAATGTAATGTAAAACAGAGTCTTACCCTCATCCAACAATCACAGCTAGAACACTCAATTGAAGTAAAAGCTGGAGAAAAGATGAGGTCTAAGAAGTACAAGCTTCCGCACCCCTCCTGACTAAACTGCCAGCAGTTCCTTTTGGACCAGATTATATGTTCCTCAGCAAACACTTAAGAAGGCAGGGGATATGAATGAGAGGGGTGAAAAGGGGTCTTAAGCCAACAATATTCATTTTGCTTTTAAAACAATCACCACTGCAGTGTATTCTATTTGTTCCTGCCAAGCAGAAGCCCTGTCAGACTCAGGACACTTCACAGTAAAAGTTATTTAGCTTTGGCAGAAACTGTAAAAACTTCTGAAATAAATTGGAAACATACTTTTTTTTTCCTAAAGTAAAGAAGAACAAGAAGAAAAGCCAGTATGCTCAGAGAGAATGACTTGTCCTCAAGAAAAGAGGTCATCAAGAAGTGTGCTATGCTTTCTTTGAGAATAGGGAAGGTAGTAGAATCCAAGCAGAGAAGGGGGAAGCAGGCTGAGATGAAATACAGTTCACTTACGTAGGGTTCATAAAACAGTGGGACCAAGACCTGACACGTGTGTTCCTTTACGCTTGAGTCTATGGGCAAACTGTAATGTCTGATTAGGGGGGGTAACAGGCACTTCAGAAGCTTAGTGCAAGGAAGCTGATGAGTAAGGACTTTCATACCAGGTCATAAATTATGTGGAAGTGACAACAGCATGTACCAGCAAACCAGTCATTTAACTGTATTAGAGTAACGCAGGCACCTATGCTGGAATGAAACCCACTGCCATAAGCTGAATGTGTTCATAGCTATGTTTTTGGTCAACTAGTTTAGATAGATAGATAGATAGCTAGCAACGATTATGACATGCTAAGGAACAGATAACGCGGTAACAATAAATTACCTTCAACGATTAAATGTCACAAGGCAGCTCAAGACAGGACTCTAGGTTTCTAGGTGTCATAGAGGCCTGTTTCTTGGAGCAAGTAGTCACAGTACCCATAAAAAGGGAGAAGCAAGTCTTGCCTGAGGATCTGCTTGAGAGGTTACCTGCAGAACTATCCCTGTAATACTGATTTCAGTGCACGTCATAGCCAAAATGCATCACCATGATAGAGAAAGAAAACCCTAAACCTTAAAATGCATTACACCAGCAATACTAAGGAATTTAATGAAGATTTTATTCAAGGGGGTTGCAAAAAGGTAAAATGCTTTCAGGGGTGAGATGGAATTTAAAAAAAAACTTGGAGTAAGAATATGCCATTTATCAATAGAATTTCAAGAGAGCAGTTAAAGGATGCTTGTTGACCCGTAATAATAATCACTCTACTGACTTTTTTTAAGAAGTGAAAAACCTCTCCAAATTAAGAAGAAGTAGGTGCAAAATTAAGTTAAAACAAACAGGCAAACCCAAAAGACTGAGGAACAGTAAGAAAAAAATCTCTAAGCGAGGCAGGGAATTCTTCCATCAATGGATAGCTTGATGATAATAAAAACCTAAAGCAGGCATGAACAACAGATAATGAAAGTGTATTTGAAGCACTCAAGAAAATTAAGATCCAAAGAGTTTTAAAAGCAAGTGTAAAAACTGTCAGCTAGCAATCGTTGGGGCATATAAACTCATTGCTTAAAACTGGTCTTGCTGCTAGAAGGAATGAAAGATGATGCAAAGCGTTGGCACATAACACCATATAACACAGAAAATGTGATCCTGTATGTGTCTAATCTATGGTGTGCTCGTATTCTGAATCATGCATGTGCTTCTGTTCCTCCCAGCTCAAAAAAATAACGTAATGGAACTACATAAACACAAAGGTGACAAGGAAGATCAAAGATACAAAATGGTTTCCAGAAAAACAGGAACTAACACAGTGGGTAACAGAAGTATATAGAACTGAGTGGCATGGGAATGGTAAATAGAAATAAAAGACTGTTTTTCATAGCGTGGGAACTATAGTATGTCATCAAGTAACAGTATTAGGCATCGGGCTTGAAACAAATGAAAGGTTAAGTACTTTTTCATACATGGTGAGTTGTGGAACTTACAAGATACTCTGGAAATCAGACGTGTAAGCTGAGAAAAAAAGTGATTAAACAAATACCCAGAAAAAGACTGTACACAAAGATGCATATCTCTGGGTGAGACAGTATTTAAACTGTAAATTGTTGAAAGCTTTGAATGGACACAAAGGGAATGATCACTGTATGTACATCTTACCCCTATACTCGGTTCCTTACTAGCAAGGAGGACTAGTAACTGATGTTTAGGATGACAGAGTGTTTTGGATTAACCAGTATGGCCATTCCTGTATCAAGGGATAACCTAAAATTATAGTATTTGCTTCATTGTAAAGCAAGGACCTTCACAGAAAAATAATCAGCTGGCGTTAGCCTCACTTTGTGTCTATTTTCAATGAACAATGTGTCCCCTCGTGGACTGGAGTCACTGCAAGAGGAGCATTATTGAGTTGTGCCCACAACAGCAGTATGACAAACAATAGTTGGTGCGCCCAAGCAGCGGGCAGCTCGGCACGTTAATGTACCGAAGGATGCAAGGATTCTTACTACTACAAATTTTATTATGTACTCCCACTCCTTAAAATTATGAGGATTGCCTTCAACTCAAGCTAATACAACAGCTCTAAGATCAGCATATTTATATGTGTTCACAAACAGATTATTTCTCAGGGGAAAAAAAAAAAAAAAAAAAAAAAAAAAAAAAAAAAAAAAAAAAAAAAAAAAAAAAAAAAAAAAAAAA
>WHYT01015433.1:2674-20800 GCA_009806455.1 Tetrax tetrax
AGCCCGGCTGGGCATCTCAGGGCCGCGAGATGGCAGCTGCATCGCCAGTGCGGCCTCCTCTGTGGAGGCGGTGTGGGTAGAAAACCGCCGTCTGGTAGAGGTGTTCTTGTCACCAGTCTCTGGCCTTTCTGGAAAGATATTCTTATTTTCTTTTCTTTTTTTTTTTTTTTCCCCTGCCCCCTCTGCCTCTTCCCTCTGCTGGAGAGCAGGAACAGGGAGGGATTTGACAAAAGCTGAAAGAAAAGAGAATATTTTCGGGAATTGGAGGTAACTCCCTCAGATTTTAGTATCTGGCAAGATGATGAGGTGGTTTTCTACCAGATGCTTAAGCAGCAAATCATCACTGGCAGGGAAAAAAACTTGGGAAGAAAAAGGGGCAAATGTAAGTTATTTTAATAAAATGAACGAGTGTTAACGTGAAGTTCAAGAAAGGCAAGTACTGCATTCAGGAAGAGGATTTCAGGCCCAAAATATGCCTGCCCCCCCAAAATACACCCTAGTGCCTGCCTGTGTGTCTGCCTCTGCACAGGCTGGCTGTTTTGAAGCCTCGGAGAGGACCCAGCGCTGAGATCCCTCCTGATGTTTTGAGCGCAAACACGGTATTCTCTCCTTCTTGGGCGCTGCTCCTTGCCTTGCGTTTCCCTCACCAAGGGTCCTTTTCCTGAACAGGGACTTGAAACCAAACCTTTCAGAAGAGCTGCTGGTTCCACCGTGGTCGCTGGTTTGCATGGTGGACTTCTAGTCCCGAGGACAAGCCACCTTTGTGCCCAAATAAATGATCAAGGAACACACTGCCAGCGGTTAAGTAAGAGCACGGTACAGGACGTGCTGTCCCGCAGTATGGATGCTGTCTGTGTTGCTCCTACGCTGTTCTGCTTCCTCTACAAAGAGCTCAGAACCAGGCTGACATTGCTTTACATGGAGATTTCCAGAAACAGTCTTCCTTTTCTTCCTTGTTTTCACTGGGAAAGGCAGTAACCACTGTCTGCGTGCCAGGGCTCTCTCAGATGTTTATTGATTTTACTGGGATTGACAAAAGCAGCTTGATGAACTCAGTTCAACTGGCATCCCTAAAAAGAGGCTGACAGCACCTCAGCTCTGAGACCACTCAGCAGCAAATGGAGCCCAAGGCGATTCCTGCAGCACAAAATTACCGCGTCCTCCAGCCGTTTGGAGCCTGCCAGAGCCCATTAATGCTGAAAGATAAGTTGGGGGATAATTAGCATTTGAAGGATGAGTAAATCTGTCTGCCCTCCAAGAGGAAGCCTCTACAGAAATGTGTGTTTTCCTCTGTGCCAGAGATACGGCACCCAAGCGCAATTACAGAATAATTATAGAGCGATGATGTATTTTCCTCTTAAAAATGGTGAGAAATACAGTTCGAATCTGTTCAGTGATTAAATCTGTTCCAGCAGAGAACAAAACTGGTAGCCAGGAACGCCTGGCATCTCCTCCTGGCTTTGACGCCTCTCGGTAGCGTTGGAGCGGTGCTTCTTTGTGACTGCTGTGGGGACGCCGACAGTGCCGCGCCGTCCCTCGGGGTGCCAGCCGTACTGCTGACACTTGGCGTTTCTACAGCTCTTCCTCAGCACGGATCCGGGATAACTCGAGGGTTGCCATCACCGGTCCATCACGCGTTGCAGTTATTTATGATTTTGTCAGGGGTAGCGAAGGGAGATCCCAGTGTAGATGGCAGGAAGGGGGAGGGTTGTCAAACGCGGGAGCTGTGGCCCTCTGGGCCTCCTCGGCGTGGTTGGACACGGACGTGTCCGGAGCCGCGGTTGTGCCGAAGGGCTCCAAGCTGGACCCTTAACCTCAGGGGGGAATTTGTGTTTGAAACGATGCCGGAGGTTGTGGCGTTGCAGAGGGACGCTGGAAGCGTTACGGTTGTGTCACGGGAGAAGACACGTAAGAGGCTGGTTCTTACTTCTTCATGTCTGAGCCTGTGAGCGTGGAAGTGGAAGTGTCCCTGCAGCCGGTAGATGGCACCGACTCATCTCGCTGCTCCGTGGAAACCTCCCCGTGTGCTGCAGTCTCTCTGCCGGATCTTTATACCCTCTGCCTTCAGAGGCAGCAATCGCGAAAAACATATTTTAGGGTTGAGTCAGGCTCCGATTTCCTTTTGGAACTGTTTGTACTGGGATGAAAACCACCTTTCTGTGCACTAAGGAGGTTGTGGGGGTCTGTTGCTGCTGAGATGTAACGGCGGCTGGCGGCACAGACCTCGCGTTTCTCGAAAGCTGTGTCTGGTGGTGGCTGTTAGGCTGATCCGTGTGAGAATCCTACCCAATATAGATTTGGAAGGTGTGATAAGGCAGAAATATTCGTGTTGTTTCTTTCTGGCTTTCCTGGGCCACATGTTAAAGGAAAAAAAAAAAAAAAATCTTTGCAGAAGGAAGGACTTGTCTTGCTGGGAGTATTGGTGGTCTCTTTTTGTCCCCCTCCAGCCCAGGTTTCATCTCTTATTTCCTACGCTCTCGGGCAGTGCCATTGGGGCTTGCTGGCGACTGGTTGCCCTTGAGCTGCTTTAAACTCAGGCAATGAGGAGACAACGATCGGCTTGAGGAGCAGCGCTTGGGAAAGGCTCCTTGGCTGTACGAGGCTCTTGTCAGGAGAGGCTGCCGGATGCAGGGACAGCATTGTATATGGAAGTGTGGGATTTTAATCAACGAACAGATGGGCAAGTAAGAGATCAAATGCCTGGCGGTAAAGCTGTCACCCAGGTCACAGCAAGGTTGTTGTGAAAAATGGTTTCGACAGTCTCTGCTGCGCTGTTTGCAAGCCAAATGGAAACCATGTCCTGGCAGCGCAAAGACCAAAGGGATTTTTAATTAAAGAGAAAATAGAAGGGTAAGCAAAAAGCAGGAGCTAGATTGCACTGTGGTGATTACTTGTTCTAGCTGCGATCCGAAGAAAGGGAGTGGGGGGATTCAAGGTTAAGTGAGAGATTTAAAGCTCTTAGAGCAAACATTGAGAAGCACAAACAGAAGACCGAGGAGATATCTGAAAACAGAGCTCTGAGAGGTGCAGGAACACAGGGCTTTGTTGGCGCTCTTAACGAATAATGAGGACCGAGCTTCTCGGACAGATTGGTTTGCGGTGCTGGGAATAAATGGACAAAAGGAAAACTTTCAAAGCAATACTGCAGCTGAGCGCGACGTGACTTCAGCTGAGCTGGGCCAGAGCTGTTCTAGCGTCAGCCCGGTAAGCCTGTGACAACCAGCAAAGCCACTCTGCAATGTCTGCCTTGTAACGAGGAGTGCGGTTTAGAGGGAAGAAGGGAATGAGGAGTCCCACCCGTCTGGAAGAAAAGCTCTTTCGTTATTGCACTTATCAGCACAGTTTTTCAATCAGCCACGCGCTGCTGCTGGTTGGAAGGCCTGGAAGGCTGCGGGGCACAGAAACAACCACCCAAAGTGAGCGGTGAGTGCTGCTGGGCTGGTACTGTGCCCAGGCAGGGACGGAGGTGGAAATGGCAGCGCCTGAGATGCCTCCCTGTTCTAGTACTTGTGAAGAGTTGTGGTGGAAGCTGTGGAGAACGGCGAGCAAACATGAAAACTCTTGGAAAAAAATGAAATATTTGTGAGAGAGAACGTTGTTTCTCAAGGCAATGCCTGTTCTTGCTCGCTGTCCTGCCTTGGAGTGAGAAACGTCAGCTTTAGGGAAGTTGGGGGCTGTAGAAAGCTGCAGTCCTACCTGATCCCAAGGTTGAAGAGGACCTTTCTTGGGGACCACACAGCCTCGTTAGGGACTTCTTGGCCCTTAACTCACAGTCTCCAAACTCCGTGGGAGTCCTGCCTCAGAGGAGGCTTGGGAGAGGGGTAGGGCAAGCGGCTGCGCGCTCATCTCCAGCCTGCCCTTGAAGCTGAGGTGGAAATGCTGACTCCGTCGTTAAGGAGCCGTTTTGGACTCGCTGCCACATACACTTGACTGATGTGACTCCATGACTCCACGCCGGGTGATCTGGAGATAGATTATACCCGTGAGCTTCTGCAGCGGTGATTTGCACGTTAATAACAGAAGGGAAATTGCCTCCACAGTCTCCTCTCTGGGTTTTGATCCTGTGAAGTGCCAGGTACCCCCAGCACCAGCCCATTTTATTGATTCCAGGAGGCACCAGAGACCTCCTGGGATAACGAGCATCTTCTGGGATAAGATGCTCAGGTAATTTCTTGCTTTTACCTCCCTGCTCCTCTGGCTGAGTGAAGGGAAGGGTTCAGCTTAAAATGCAACAAAAGTGGTGCTTGTTAAGAGGGATTTAGTGTCAAAGTCTATGTAGGCGCTGCTTAGGACACTGCACAAGGATGAGTGGCTTCCCGGTAGCCACACCGGGGTGGAAACAGCATCCTGATCCTTCCCGGATGCCACAGGAGCAGTCGGATCAGGGCAGCCTGGCAGAGAAGGGTGGAGAGCTGTCTGCGCCGCGGCAGAGACCTCCCTTCCAGCAGGCACGCTTACTGGGGCCGCGTTTGCGAGAGGCATCATTCAACAGTTGAAATTCTGCAGACTTGCTGTCTCCAGGGCTTGTAATCTAGGACACGGAGGGCTAAAACAGGCAGGAGGGTAGGTGTTTTGTAGGAGCAGATTACAAAAGGAGCTATTTTACCTTGCAAGATTCTCAGCTCGCCCCCTGCCATGGTACTGACAGCTGTCAGAGCTTAGCAGGTGTCCCCGCAGAGATTTGGGAGGGCGAGGCAACAGCTTGTCAGACTCGGAGGTGGCGCTTCTCCTCGCCGGGGCAACGGTGGGACAGACTTGGCCGAAGGTGGTCCTTTCCGCGGGTGGGGAGCACGAGGCTGGCACCGTCGCGGTCTCTGGGGGCCTGTGCTGAGCTCCAGCTCTGCCCTCCCTCGCCGCGACTTCCTTGCCTGCTTTTTATTCCTCTCCAGAAGCTGTGGCTTAGACCCGTGCTGTTTGTAGCTAACGATCAGCTACTGCCGGTGAGCCTAAACCCCAGCCCGCGGTGTTGGCAGCTGGATGCAGCTCAGGTCCTGAACGCGGTGGCACGTGAGTTGCTTTCGCTGGCTGAGCCGGCGAGGTGCCTCCCTTTTCTCAGCCGTCTGTCCATTTTGGAAGCAATTATAAGATCGCCATTTCTCCCAGGCATGGCAAATGGCTTCAGGCAAGAGCCGAGAGCTCTGTGGAATGACTTTGGTGGCGCTGATGCTCTCTGAATGTTTCAGTAAATGGCCAGTGCTGGGTCATAGTGCGGCTTCTCCGAGGACAGAGCCGGAGTTTGGCCGGTGGTGCTGCTTGGCAGAGCTGTGTGCTCAGCGCGAGCCAGGACGATGCTCTCTACTTTGGTGGGGATCAGCGTTCAAGGGCTTTTTACTCTGGAGAGAAACAGGAATGTTTCTCCTTGTTCTGCCTTCGTGGACTCCCAGCTGCTGGCACATCATGTTGTACAAAAAGCCGGTGGAGGTGGCCCTTTGCTGTCCCGTTGAGCTGTGTTTGGGAAAATGCCCAGTGATTGCCTGGCCTCTGCTCTGGGAGGGCTGTGTCGCTCATTAGCCCAGCTACCAAATTAGGGAGAGTCAGATCACGCAGAAAACAGCAGCTTGCTTGGGAACCCTGGGGTGTCAGGGGCAGGTAGCAGCCTCATCTTTTGTAGTGACTTTATTTGCAGAGGTTTAACTGAGGCTCCTGCCCGTGGGCTGGGCAGGCTTCCTGACTTCCCCAAGCATGGACCTGCTAGTGAACAGGTTTCTGCAGAACCCAGTCTTTGCTGCGGTTTTGCTCTTGTTTAGCTATTACCTTTATTCTCTGGTGACTACAGAGCTGACAGCTGGTAAAGATTTGCGTATGGCATGAAATTAAGTGAGTTCATTTTAATGTCTAATCCGTGCAAAGCTCAAATTTGGTTTCTAAAAGCCTTGCTTTGCCTTATCATTGCTGGCACATCTGCTTCGTGCATTAGCCTTTGATTTCTGAAAGTTTTTTTTCCCTTGTATTTCACCAGGATGAGCAATGAGAGCAGATCTTTGCCATGTTTTGTCAAAGCTTGAACAGCAGAGCTCGGGGTCCTCCGGGGCACACAAGTGAGTGGTCAGCCTAGCCTTTGAGGAGTACCCCTCGCATCTCCAGCAGCGCTCTGCCGTGAGGGGCTCCCCTAGCCCTCGCTGCCGCGGCGTGTTCAGCAGCACGCTCGGCGATTGAGCAACGCCGGCCGTCAGTGGGCTCCTTCTAGTGCACACCGCTTTGATCCGCTTCCCTTGAGTGTGCAAAAGTTACTTCTAAGCCTTCCCCTGTCCTCGGAGCGTGAAGCCGGCTTCAAAACTGGGCTGCGCTATTTATTTCAGTTTCTCTTCTTGTTCACCTCTTGTGTGAAGTGTTGAGAGGGAAACCAGCTGTGCCCAGCGTGGGGTATGGCAGGGAAATTGCTCTTTGACCTTGCCTACGCTCGGGGAACGCAGACAGAATTTCTCAGGTGCAGGGAGCCCTGCAGTCCTGCAGCTTGTAGCGTTCCCGTCCCTGAGATCAGAGCGTGTCCCCTCAGGGCTCTTTTGGGGCTCAGGGACGGGGCAGCAGGTCAGAGCGATGTACGAGAGGTGGAAATAACAGAGCGGCTGCTAAACCCGAACCGGTGGCTTGCCTCATATCTAACAGAGCTATCTACTGGTAGTCTAAGAGTGGAGAAAATGCTGGATAATGTTGTACATGCTTTGTGGGAGCTGTTTCTGTCAATGTGAATGAGCTGGTGGGCTGGCCTTCCAGGACGCTGTGCTCAGGGGGCTTGGGGAGAAGGTGACAAAAGCATCCAGCAGGAACGTTTGATGTTTGTGAGATGTCGTTTCTGATTTCAGGTCTTCGCTCCACTAGTGTTTGGAAGATCTGGGAATGCAGATGGAGCACCTGAAAGGAAGTTCTTGAGTATTTCCAGTTGGGAAAGAAGTGAAAAATACTCTGAATCTCAGGAAGCGGGTGTTGAGAAGGCATCCATCCAGCAGTGGCCCCGGAGCAGAGCTTTTGCAAGCAGTTTCTCTTGCACAGACCAGAACGGCTCAGGTTTGTTCACGCGCTGAAGGGGGGTTCAGAGCCGGACAGCAGAGAAGGGGGTAGGATGGGTAGGAGTGGGTTGGAGTGGGCTGTGCTGGCCGAGACGTGTCCCAACCAGCTCCCTCCAGCACGACTGGGATTCAGTAACACTGAAGTTCGAGGGGGCGCTGCGCTTGGCTTGCTCTTCTCTCATGTTCTGCACCAAAGACGTTGGTGTCCTTCAGCCAGCACAGGTCAGCATTCAGCTGGCGTGGAGCGCCCTGCCGCAGCCCCGGGTTTGTGGTCTCTGCTTGAACAGAGGCAGAAAGCAGAAACAGGGAGTGGACTTGACAAGAGCACGGTAGTCTTGGGTTTGTATAATGAGCTGGAATCGCAAACCTTGTGAAGCTAGCGATGGGAAAAGAGTAGAGTGCACTGCAGTTGTCTCTCTATGGGAGGTCTGACCTTTCTGAGCTTGAAATTCACAACTGAGAAAGCAAAACCGTAGCTTTTTGGCAAATGATACGAATTTTCCTCCAGACCGTCTGGAATGGAGTTTGGAATTGGTTTCATTTCTTGCTTTTAAATGTCTTTTATTTAGCAGGCCAGACATCTAGAGCCCAGGTGAGGAATCGGGCAGGGGCAGGAAGAGCAGCAGGCCTGCGGCTCGTGTGCAGAAGCTGTTTGCAGAGGCTGTGGCCCCGGCACGGCCAAGAGAGGAGCCCAGGAGCTCCTGCCCGCTCTCCAGTGTCAGCGGGGTCCAGAGGGAGCTCTGCCATGTCCCTGCCGCGCTTTTGCTGACCTGGGTTTGAAGTGCTCCCAAGTGACTCGGGCTCTGAGCCCTGTGTGGGGCCAAAGGGACGTGGTGGGGGAGCTGCACGTTGGCATCAACGAAGGCCTGGGGCGCTCGGAGGACGGTAAATCTTTGTGGAGGGAGAGGAGGTTCTAGCAGAGGGGAGATTGTGCCCTCGTCTCACCCAGGCTGCGGTGGCGTCGTGCTCATCTCCTTTTTGCTGCTGTTTGTTAGTGCAGTTGCTCAAAAGATCCTGGTGTAAATAAGGCTCTTGGCTTGGGCGACTGCTCGTTCAAAGAAATCGATTCAGTTAAATTGGACTGGGTGGAGGCGCAGTCCGGGTGCGAAAGACTGTGGCAGAGGGCTGTAAATCCTGCTTTCTGCAGCGCTGGCGCTGCGCTTTCCGTCTTACCCCTTTCTCTGAAATAAACCCCCTTTTCCAGCACCTTCCCTTGTCCTTGCTCTTCTCCAGGAGGAGAGGAGATTGGCAGGGCAAGAAATGCGGAGCAGGAGACCCGAGAAACTGGATTTTGCGCGAAGCCACGTGCGCTGCGACCCACGCTTTGCAGGAGCAGGGCTGATGCTGAGCATTGCCTGCCCGAGGAGTCGGCCCTTCTCAGAGTTCCATCCTCATTCCAAAGAAGCATCGGTTTGGTAGGGGTGATCGATTCTGCCGTGGTTTTGCTGCTCAAGGGATGGTAAAAGCAGAGAGGTTGGTCTTGGCCATGTTTGACCGCAGGTTCCCTGCCGGCTTCTGTGTGTAACTGTGTTGGGTTCCCTGCGCCGCGATGATTGAACAGAAACACGCCAACAGCTCCTGGGTTAATGCGATTAAGTGCATCCCGTGGAACATCTCTATTTGTCTGGAGCGTGCTGCTTGGCCAGGCACTGTTGAAATTCGGGTTTGAAGTCACGAGGCTTTGCAAATCCACCTCTCTGTGGGCATCATCTCTAAGTTTTGGTCCAGAGCGGGGCTGAAATCTCCCCCTTGGTCTCATCAAAGGCTTCCCCGGTGCTGAGCCGCGCCGGCAGCCAGCCGCCGGGCTGATCCCCCGCACCCAGGGGCACCGGTTATCGTGCCACTGGTAGCTCCCTGCGCTTGTTTGGCAGCTGAATGGGAGGAGTGGGGATTTTGAAATTAGCACAGCAGGGAAGAAAACCCCATGATCTAAAGCAAAGCGAAATCTAATTTTCTCCTTGAATTTCAGAGGGCTGAGCAGCAAACAAACAATTATTTCCCCGTGACTTTGCTGGGTAGATCTGTAATTCCTGAGTGATGGGGAGCCAGCGCTCTGAAAGCGAGCTGCTGGCTAACCGGGGCGAGGGTGGGAGCAGAGCAAGGATCCGCTGGCACAGAGCGCTCCGACCGCCTGCCGCGGTGGGGAGAGAGCCTCCAGCCCTCGCTCCCGGGACCCGTCGTGGCATGCCGCGCCTCGGGGCTGCGAGGCCGAGGTGGGAAGTAGCGATGCTATGAAGCGATGCGTAGAGGCAGCAAGCAATTCCGTGTTGGTTTTTTCCTCCCCTCGGTGCACAGTTTTATGTAGTGTAAAATGTGTTGTGTTATTGGAAATGGCGTTTTGGCTGGGCTTTGTACAAGGGAGTGCTGCTAAATACAAATAAAAGGCAATTGTTACTTCTTTCAAGCATAGCTTTAATTTTTCTCTGATCCCATGGCACGGAAATTCAAATCCTCTCCTTTTGTGGGGAAGGAGGATGCAGTTTCCCCTGTCCCTCCCAGCAGTCGGTGGGTGATTTGGAGATAAGCAGAGCGGCTCCAGTGGGGTCGCTGAGGGTGGGCAGGGGGTCAGGCTGGAGCAGGGCTGTGCTCTCAGGTCCCGGGGGACGGCTCCACCTCACTGCTGTAGCCAGCAGCACCCCATTGCAGTTTTAATTTCCAAGGAAAATCAGCAAAAGTCCCCCCAGCCCAACTGGCTCTGTCCTGCTATTCAGTGATGTTCAAGTCAGTCCTCTGCCTTATTAGCTTGTGAATATTACTGCAGGTTTTTTTTTTTCTCTTTTTTTTAGGCCAAGTGCACTGCGTTAGACAGCAAGTGGAAGGAGAAATGCATCATGCAAGCCACGAGGGAAAAGCATCTGTTTCCCTCTCCCCCAGCACAACCTGCTGATTAAATGGAGCAAAGAGACAGCTCTGAGAAGAACCTCCTCTTGTTGGGGTGGAGAGAGAGACGCTTTAAGGTGTTGGTATTGCGGTTTCTCTGAAGGACCGTGCGGTTGGGACATAACATGTGTTGGGACCCAGGGCGGAGGGTGGGAAACGCACGCTCCGTGTTAGCAGGGCGATGCTCGCTGGGTGCGCGGGGCAGGACTGGGGTGAAATCCCCCAGATGATGCATCAGCCTTGCACTCCAGCAGGAATCAGGGAGATGTCCCTGTGTCACCTGTGCCTGGCAGTCCTGGAGAACGGAGCTGGGGTCCCCTGGGGGCCGCCCGTCCCTCGCTGCTGCCCCTGAGTGTGGCTTTCACTGGGAAGCTTCTTGAAATCTGCTCAGCAGGGGAAAGCTCGGCAGGGCTGGGGCTGTGCCTGGAGACTGGGGCTGGAGGAATGCAATTCAGCACCGTAGCTTCTGATTAAAATGACTTCATGGGGTTGAGAGGGGCGTTGGCAGAGGCAGGGCTGGCAGCGTGCCGTCCGTGGGGGCAGACGGGGACAAGACGTGGCCTCAAACTGTGCTGGCCTCCCGCCCTCCTGCCCCTCTGCCCCTTTCCCATTTCTGTTTTGATTTTCCCGACAAAGCCCTGAGTTTGGGCAGCTCTTGGCTTCTGGAGTCATTGGAGAAGCTGTGGTATTTCTTGTTTTTAAGCTTAAAATAGCCTGGAATCAGCTCTTAATGTTTCCTGGAGTCTGCTTCGCTTTCCAAACCCAAGAGAGATTCACCACGGTGCAAGCAGGAGTGAAAAGCTGGTGCATGCCCTGGATTGAAGTCCGTGCGTATTTTACGGGCTCCAGACAGCTAAAGCAGGAGCTGTTCCCCCGATACACGTGATTTTGGATCACAGCAAAAGCCACAGCAGATCAAGGCTTTTGGCAGGACTCATTTTCTAGTGGTTGTTAAAGGCTTGGGGTGGGCCCCTGGGCACATCAGCAAACAGAGAAAACAGAGGATCAGATGAAATGAAGCGTGGTTTGGGTCTCTGAAAGCCGTCTTTAGGAAGAGCCTGGCGTTGTTGTTATTTTCAGTCTCTCGTTGTTTTCTGCCTAAGTGATGTTGGGGAAGTCTCTTGAATCGCTTCCTAATTCGCGAGGGTCCCAGAGGCATCGCGTTTGGAAGGAATTGGATTAACGCTTATGAAAAATAAATTACAGCCTGAGTGCTCGTTAGATGATTTTGAATTAATTTATTGATTGGAGGCTGGAGTGTAAGAAAATAGAGGGGGGAAAATAACTGACGGCACTTTATTCCCAGACACGCGTGATTTTTTACTGAGTAAACAAGGGGATGGAGCAGCTGTTTTCTGGTGGCCCCTTTGGTTTGAGCGGACGCTGCGGGATGCTCTGCCCTGCTCCCTGGCTCCCAGCAGAGAGTCTTTTTTCTGAAGATGCTGTCGTCCCTCCAGGAGTGGGGAGGCAGAGAAGATGGAGCCAGGCTTTTCCCGGAGGGGCGGGGTGAAAGGCGGGTGGCAGGAGGGGATGCTCCACGGGGCATAAGGGAAAACCCTTTGCGGTGGGTGGGATCTCCGTCCTCCAAGATGCTCAGTGCTCACTTGAGGTCCTGACCTGCCTGGTGCGCTGGGAGGCTCTGCGTTGAGCCAGGGCTCATGCCGGATGATCTCCAAGGTCCCTTCCAACCTCAACTCACCTGTGGTTGCTGAAAATACCTCCAGATGCAAGTGTGCCTTTACCCAGCCGTGCGAACCAGCAGCGTCCTTCTGCAAAGCCGCCCAAACAGGGCTGGCTTGACCAGAAACTTTATTTATTTATTTTTTTTGCCAAGTATTTGTGGAAGCTGTAACAGGTATGTGCCATTCCGTGGGATTTTCCTTTTTATTGCCGCTTTCTCTGCGCGAGCGAGCTGTGCCCTCTCTCGAGGTGCTCCCCGCCTCTTGCGGGCGTGCTGCAGCCAAACAAGTTTCAGGGAAAGCTGGAAACTTGGCAAACTCCTGCTGTAGAAAGTGGAGCTGGTGTTTCTTTTTAAAAGCTGCAAGCAAATACATCCTGGGAACTGGCAGTCCGTTAAAAACAAAGATACCGGTCTCTGGGTGCCTCTCTGCTGGCAGGCATCTGCCTTCCCGTATTTACTCGGTAACGTGATGGCACCCATGGCTAAAAATGAGGGATTTATCACAAGGCACGCGGGGTGTTTTTCCACACGGGTCACTGCGGCAGTGCGTTGCACCACGGCTGCTCTTACTGGTGTTACTGGTCCTGCCCTCCGTCAGGTTTTGGTTCCAACGCGCCTGTCTGGAGCTCCCTGCCCCGCGCTCGATGTGGTCCCGTTGTCCTGGCGTCGCTTGGAGCAGTTTGGTGGTGCCCACCCAGCCTCAGCACCATCCTACTGGTCTGTACTGGGAGAATTGAATTGCTGGGGACAACTGTGCCCATTGCCACCCCATTTTAGGGAAAGGGTTGGCCCAAGGTGCTTGGATATACCTGGAGAATTTATTTGGGTTTTGGTTATCAGCAAGCAGGGCGCTGCTTGGCGCATGAGCCGAGTCCCCTGGGGCACGCGGGGACCCTGGGTGGCCGGATCCGCCGGGATGGGCGTGGGATCCTCCGCCCACTGGCAGCAACGTCGCCCCGTTACACCCCTGTCCGCAGCCCAGCCTCTGGACCCTGGCCTGCTATTAAAGTCAATTAACTCATTAACTCTGCGCACAGGGAGCTTTGTCTGGAACGATTCAAAAACCAAAATTTTCACTCTGAACTGGGTCAGAAGCTTTTCTTTCCTTTTTAATTTTTTTTTCTCCTCTTTCTTTCCTGGAGACAGGTTTGGACTGTGCTCAGCGGCGCCAGCTCGGCTGTGGAGATCTCGCGCTCTTCCTCGACAGCAGGCGTAAATCCTCCGGAAGGAAGGGGAAGGAAAACCACGCTGATGCCAGGTCGCTCAGTAAATCCTGGTGTGGGGAAGCCGGGGCCGAGCCGGGAGCTCTCCCACGGCACGCGGCGCTGTCGGGGCTGTTTCGGGATGCGAGGGAGATGGTGGTGCTTGAAGGAGGAGCAACGTTTCAGATTAATGGATTTGCCAATGTCTAATGAAACAGGAGCCTCCAGGCTTCCGTTAATTAACAAATTAGCTCATCAAGAGCCTCCTTAATTTGTCAAATATAAAGCTGCCCTATTAATTAAACAAGAGGACGGATTTTAATTTGCCTGGCAAAATGGCACATTTAATTGATAAAGGACTCACTTAAACCGTTCTTGGCGAAAGTTTCCAGAAGCAGCCGGGCTGGGGACAGCAGCCGCTGCGGCACGTGGGAAAAGCACTTGGGACGAGGGTCCCCAGGGAATCTCTTCACCTCTCCCTCGGAATCACAGCCCCGGCATTCCTCCTTGAAGGCGGCTTCAAAAGCTCTGCTCCATCGGGCCGGGCACCGGGGCAGGGACCTTTGCGCCTGCTCTGGGCAGACTGAGGCACAAGTAATGAGGATTTCCTCCGCTACATTTAGTAAATAAAAATCAGGGATTCGTTAGCACAAGAACTTGTCTTCCTTGAGGAAAATGGGAAGTGCAGGAGTTATTGTGAACATAATATGTGAAGCAATTTGAACTCAGGAGAAGGCAGTTTGAAATTGTATTAAATTTTCTTTTTTATTTTTTATTCTGTGGGCATGGTTGGGCGATTTCAGAGGGAGCTGGAGACTGAGTTCGTACACAGACAAGAAGGACCTTCCCTCGGTGCTGGGCTCCGGCCGCCCCGCGGCTCTCGGATGGGAGCTGCTGGCTGGGGAGGATCAAGGGGCCGGGAGCCTGAAAAGCTCTGAAACCCCCCCAAAACCAGGGCAGCCTGTGCCTGATTGTTTCCCTTTCTCTTCCTAGCAGGTGCTGGAGTATTAATAACCTTTCGGTGTAAAATTACCCCGTTTTAAAAATTTCATTATGTCTCAATGTCACGGGACATAAAGCAGAGGTGAACCTAATTAAATTACGGGGAATTAAATTGTCAGCCCCCCCAGCAGAGCCGGGGGGAGGCACTTGGCCCCTCCAGCTGCGCAAGGGATCCCAATCGCTCGGCTCTTCTCCTCCCGGCCCCGCAGCTGCGCTGCCCGCGGCCGTGGGGAAGGCAGGGCGGGAGGGAAACGATGCTGCGGCGGATTTATTTCTTGAGGCCCGTAATGAATCGCGCAGACATCTGTGGGAGAGGGAAACCGTCGCCTCCGTGAGGACAGCAGGAGGGCGAGGTGGTTTCGGTGCTGTTTAAGGGAAAATCTCAAAAAGCACCAGGCTGCAGAGCTCAGCAGAGCCGGTTTGCTCCGGTGGCGTGGATGCGGCCGGGGGGCTGGCGCGGGGGACGGTCCCCAGCCGCCTCCTGCTCTGCAGCATCACTGCTGCTGACTCTGCTTCCCCGTCCCAGGGCTGCTTGTTGCAAAATACCTTTGCGTCCCTTTTGATGTGGCCCGTTTCTAAAACCCCAGCCGCAGTTTGCTGAGGGTGTTTCTGGGTTTCCTGCAATTTTGGGAGAGGCGGGGAGCAGAGGAGGGCAGCACACATGCTGGGTCTGGCTGGGGCGATGTGGCCGGCGCCTTTCCAGACCCCTTTTCCGTGCCACCCTCGCCAGCGCAGCCACCTCAGCCCCCATCACCCTGAGTCAGAGTGGGAAGAGCCGGGCTGAAAACGGGCACACCAGCCTCTGGGATGCAGGGAATTGAGTTCCGGTGCCCCTGGGGTTGGCCTGTCCTGTCTGCTGCGGATGGACGTGTGGTGTGGGGACGGGCTGGGAGCAGTCGGGATGGATGGACGGATGGATGGATGCATGGGCGGATGGATGCATGATGGACAGGCAGCATCGGGTAGGGAGGGTGAGTCCGAGCGGATTCGGAGCGGTCCAGTGGGATGGAGGACGGAGCGGTCTGGCCAGACAGATGGATAGGTGATGCCGAAGCGCACCAGCCGGGAGAGGACACCGACCGCCAGAGCCAGCGATGGTGATGGAGGCCCCACGTTCCCTGTTCCACACCCGAAACCTCTTCAGCTGTAGGTGACAGATTTTACCTTTGGGCTGCGGTTTCCACCTGGCTGGAGCTGCAGCAAGCGGCTCCGGGTGCTTTGAAGATGGGAGCTGTAAGGAGATGGGGATTTACGGCTGCCGTCGAGAGAGGCGAGGCGCTCCGTGCCCCACAAAGTCCCCCCCGGGTTAGATTAGGCTGTCTGCGAGGAAACTTAATTGATTCTTTAGGGTAAAGCCTTTTCATCTGCGCAGACAAGCCAAAACATTAATTCTCTATAATGTGACACAGAACATTTGCGTGCAGCTCTCCGGCATGGATTTCCCTCTTCGTGTTCCCTTTTGGGCTCTGATTTGTTTTCTTTCCAAGGCAAATGCCAGATCTGGCTTCCACCAACAACACTAATTAATCCCTTTCGAAGCATCCCAAGGTTTATTTATTTTTTTTTTTTTTTAATAATTTTCAGACGACGGGTGCATTTTGGGAGCGAGCTGTGCGTCGTGCCGGTCCCGGGGGGAGGACTGCATCCAGCGTGAGGCTGAGCCGTGGACATCAGGATGCTCGAGCCACATCTGGCCGTGGGAAGAAGCCTTGGGGGGACTGCAGCGTGGGCACAGGTATCCCCGCGGCTCCGCCGAGCGACTCTCTCATCGCTCCCAAAATAGTCCCACCGCTGGCACGGTCTCAGGAATAAAACATGTATTGCTGGTATTTTAAGCAGGGTGGGGTGAGCGCAGCCCTCGGGACCTGCACCCAGGCCACCCCCCGGCCAAAAGGAGAGCGAACACGGCATCGCGGCGCTCGGAGCCGGCTGCCGGCGCGGCCGAGACCTGGCAGGGATGCTGAGCCCTCCCAGCCCCGCGCCCGACAGCCCCTGCGCCCGTCCCCGCCGGCTGCCGGCAATGGGAGCAGGACAGGGCCGTCGGCAAAGCTGGAGATGCCAGGCGACCGCCCAAAGACTGTGCAAAGCCTTGCTCAGCGGAGCGGCGGGTGCCCAGAAATTAATTGCGAGGAAACTGGATTTATATATTAAAAAAAAAAAAAATCATAGAGAAGAAGGAAGGTTTTATTAGCGAGGTTTGTGCGGCTGAAACCCTTGGCTGTTATTAAGACAAAGCCAGCTGGTGGCTCTAACAGCTGGGTGTTCCCGAGGGGTTTGTCAGCCGCGTCACGTCGATGGGTCTATTTGTGCCGTGAGATTTGGGCACCGCTCGCCTCTCTGCACTTTGGGGTGCACGACCGGAGGGTTTCGGGGCGATGCTGAGGTGTGGCGTGAAGGATGAGCCCGTATTAAGCCTGAGCGCTTTCATAGCCAACACCAGCGCTGGCAGCATCGTCCTGCTCCCCAGCGGGATGCTCGGCATCCGACCCCGGAGCCGCGGCAGGGCTGCGTTTAACCCCCTTCCGCCCTGAATTCCCCCAGGGCCAGGGGCTGGTGGCCACCGTGCCACTCAATGAAGAGAGCAGGGACCTCAGGAGAGGGCAGGGACGTGGATGCCGAGCCACATCTGCGCGCCCACCAAGCTTTGCACCGTCACGAATGCCCCAGTCCTCCCCCGTTCCAAACCCAGATCCCGTGGGCTGTTTGTTTTTGTTTTTCTTCTTCCGAGATGCAGCTGCGAGCAGACCTGGCCTGAAGTGGTTTCCCACAAAAGCTGTCACATTAAACAAAAATCCACTCTGAGTCAGAGAAAAAGAGACAAATGCCACATTTTCCACAGGAAAGGGTTTCAGGGTGAGGCGGCGCCTGGAGAAAACACTCGGTTCTGGCAAAATTAATGATTTGGGGGTAAACTGGGGGTGCAGAGCGAGGGAGACCGGTGCTGATATCAGAAGCTGCCTGGCCACGAAGCTGTTTTAAGGGCAATAAAAGCTCACGCAGCCACAGAGCATCCCTGTGTGCCAGCTTGCTCTGCCTGGAGCGAGCCGTGGAGCCGTTCCCTCCCACCTCTGCCCAACAGCTGGGGGACAAAAACCCCTAAAATGAGATAAAGGCCGTGAGACGATGAGCCCTCTGCACGTCTGCCTGCCCACCTTGCTTTCCTCCTTCACCTACTCATCCATCTTTTTTCAGTTCCAGTTATTCCACGTTGACCAAGAGGGGTCTCGGAGGTGAGAGGGGGAGGAAGGCTCTCGCTCGTCCCACCCCGTGCAACGCAGGCTCAACCCCAGTATGAGACACCAGAGCAGCTTCCCCAGAGACATCTGCAGCTGGGGCAATGGTTTTGGGTTTGTTTTTTTTTATTTTTTTTTTTGGCTGTGTCCCAGGGCCTGCATCTTTTTAGTGAGAGCAGCCTTAAAAACCCAGGGGTGGAGGTGTGAAATTCAAAATTCAGGTTTTATTCTCCCCAGGTGGGGCTTGTTGAAGGCAAAGCCCCATTGGCTCAGCTGCAGCCTGGGGAGTGTTTGACCCCCCTGATCTCCCTGGAAAGCCCCAGCATGGTCTAATTAACCTCAATTAAAAGGGGGCAGGCTCTCTAGTGCTCATTTTGCCCTGTGATGAAGTTAGTCTGGAGGTTGGTGCTCAGCCCAGGGGGGGCTGCTGCCCTCCTGGGACACCGCGGCATGGGGATGGGGGGGCTGTGACCATCGAGATTCCCACCGAGCTGGAGGCAGCTTGGACATGCCAGATGGGAAACTGGGTGGGAGAGACCCTCTCTGCGTGTCCCCGGTGAAGCAAAGGTGAGATGGAGCTGGGCTGAAGTTTTTGGGCTCTGTGTGAAGACCCTGAGCATCCTCAAGGCTGCGACCCCAGGAGCTTCGTGCTGCTGCCGATTCCTCATCCCGGGCTGTGAGCTCCAGGTGCTGAACCCCTCTGTGATCCTGACACCGGGAAAATCTGTGGCGTGTTTGAGCCTGGGAAGAGCGGGGCGATCCCCAAATACCAGCCCCAGGATCTCGGTTGGTTCCCAGCTGGATCGCTGCCTTAGCAGACGTCGGAGGCCGGCGGGTGCGAGCGGGGCTGCTGGGGGGTGGGGGATGCTCCGCGGGCGGGGAGCCCGGGGCAGGGTGCCCTGTGACCCTCGGGAAGGTTCCTGCGGGCTGCCACGTCCCCTCATTCCCGCTGAAGGCTGGCGAGTGTCCTCAGCCCCTGACGAGCCCCGGGGGACAAAGCGCTGTGTGCGGGAGCCCGCTGCTGCTCCTTGCTCTCCCTTTGCAAAGGGAATCGTTATTCCCTCTCTCTCACTGCTCCAAATTATTTTTTTTTTTTTTTTTTTTTTTTTTGGAAAGATGGG
>WHYT01015433.1:47566-68295 GCA_009806455.1 Tetrax tetrax
AAAAAAAAAAATAAATGTAAGCTGATATTGCTGGTGCTTAGGGAGCCCCCTCCATCCTGTGGCTACTGGCCCTGCGGGGGCTGCGGATGGGGGGGTCCCTGGGCTGGGGGCAGCCCTCCCCTCCCGCTCCCCACGCCGCATGCGATGTGGTCTCTTAATTGTTTTATCTGGGAGATGAAGTGGCTTTTTGGTTTAATTACTTCCGAGGGGCATAAGGGAAGGCTGTCAGGACACATCAGGCCTGCTGTGTGTCTCCATCACTGCAAACCCAATGCCGTGGAAAAAAAATAAAAGGGATTTCAGCAACTGCAGATAAGAGAGCGATGGGCCAGGAGAAAAGGGATAAATTACATGGAGCCACTCCCACCCCGGAGCTGGGGAAGGATGGGAGGCGAGGGGAACAAAGTCTGTGGTAAATCTCCCTGCTCCCACCACGCACCTGAAAAACCTGACAATAAATGATAAATTGGGGCAATAAAACTCCAAAGGAGGAGCTGCTTTGGTTGCCTCATCAGTGGTTTGGATGCGGGAATAACACCAATGGGATTAAAGCCGTGTCATTCCCGCATCCCGGGGGACCTCCAGCCCCTGGTCTGGGATGGGTGGGGGGTGTCGGGTGGCCCCACAAACACAGGCGAGGGCAGAAAAGCAACCGAAATTCTGTTTTAATAGCTGGATGGACCTGAGGATTGGTGCTGAGCGAGGTAGGCAGCCCCCGGGCCGAGGGAGCGTGGGGTCAGCACCGTTCCCCCGCGGGGATGGGGCTTACCCGATCTCCTGGAAAACCTCCAGCCATTTGTCAAGGGAAGGGTTAAAAATGGGGCAGCTGCTCCCTAGAAATCCATTCACCCACCTCTGTGCAAAGAAACAGGGACCGGAGCCCCCCAGCCGTACATCGCTGCCCGCGTCCGCTCCGCACGCATGTTAGAAAAATATATTTTATTTAAATTCTCCTTTTTCTCCGTGAAGTTTTCCTCTCTCTCTTTGAACACAGATTGAGCAGTGTCTCTAGCTTTTGACCCGTGCGCGTGTTTCCATCGAGACCGAGCGTTAAAAGCCAGCGGTTCAACACCTCCCTCGGGAAAAGGCTGCGTACAGCCAACGGCTCTTGCACCCACACCCAAAGGGACTCGCGGGACGGAGGGAGGAGAGGGAGCTCGTTTCGGCAAAGCCAGGACAAGGACGGGCCGGCGCGGGGCGGGGGACGGCTGGGGACCGCATGCAGCTCTGCAGCAAGCCAGCCTGGCCAACGGCATCTTCCCGACGCGCACCGGGATCCTTTGGTTTCGCTCACGCAGGCACGGCCCCAGCAGCGCGGCGTCCCCGCCAGCCAGCCCGGAGGGACGGGTGCAGAGAACCCGTTGCGGTGCCAAGGAGGGCGGCGGCGGCCAAAACGGGAGCAGGACGGAGCGGGAACCCCGCGGCGGGGAAGGCACCCTGTGCCCAGGTCCGCGTCGGCCAGGCAAGCTCAGCGCCGGCGGGGGACCGTTTGTTGCTCATGCAGGGCGTTGATTAACAGCTAATAGCAGCAGACGGAGCATTAAAAGCAAAGCCACCCACTGGGTGGAAGTAGGCAGAGGCCAGGAAGACCGAGCCTCTCCTCGCCGCGCAGGGTCGGGTCTCCCCGCCGCCGTCGCCATCATCTTGGGTAGTAGTCATCCGGGACCCCCGACAGATTGCGGAGCTTCAGAGCCGCGTCCACCGTTCTGATGTAGCCGCTGATCATCTTCCTCATCTCGGGGGTGTAAGGGTCGTACTCCAGTTTCCTCAAGCCGGATCGCTTGAAGTTGCCGTCCTTCTGGCCCTCCACGCAGAGCAGCCGGTCCTGGCAGGCGGCGATGCCCAGCAGCCCCACCATTCGCTGCAGCTGGACGAAGAGGTCCTGCTTCAGGTCCTCGAAGTGGACCACCAGCACCTTCTTGCCGTAGCGCAGCCAGTCGAGGGTGTGCGTGGCCCACCACGGCGCGTAGTTCGCCACAAACTCCGGCCACTCTGGAAGGAGAGGAGGACAGGGTTAGCGAGCCGGCGTCCCCCATCCCAGGGCTGCTCTCCCCGCTGAAGTCTTTCAATTATCCTTCTCTGCTAATTGATCCTCCCATAAAAACCAGGTGATAAAAGGGATAATGAACCCTCAACAAGAAGCCGCAACTCTCCTGGCAGTGCCGCACACATCTGCCTCACGATGCGTAAAAGCTCTGGGTACCAGCCTCTTCCTCATGTCCTCCCCCAGAAACTGATGCCTGATTAATAGCTGAACTGCATTTAATTCCCCGAGGAATCGTTAAACACAGTATCTGTTTCATTAAACAGATACAGGACAATTCACCTTGTGTAATCATATCGCATAAAACTTTGCTTTGGAACCGCTCCAGGGGTATCGTAAAATTAATGTCACGGAACCGAGCGGGGGTTTCACGGTGCCAGCGGCCGCCACAGGCTCCACGCGGGGCTGAGAACAGAGCGGGGAAAGGAAAATCCCACCCCAGCATCGGCAGCCACGGGAGAAGGTGGGGAAAGGGCACAGCTTTTTTCCAAAATTGCCCAAAAATCAGTTTCTGAGAGAAGGAGTTTGAGGAGCTGGGATGCTGGGAGCAAGGGGCTTTCTGCAGGGAAGGCTGGGGATGGGAGCCCCGACTCAATCACTCACCTTTCATTGCTTTTTTGGGGTCTTCTGGATGATTTATTTAACACTGAGCACTGATTGCAAACCTGGCCCAAACGAACTGTCCCCGCTGAGCGTTTGCCCCCCGCGCTGCTGGGAGGGCAGGGTGGGCGCTGACAGGACCCCCAGGGTCCTCCCCAGGCTGAGCCCCGACGCGAGGTCAGCGAAACGGGGGTCTCCAGCCCCTCCCTGGCGCCGAACCATCGCTCTCAGCCTGATTAAAGTCCTCGAGCGATGGAAAAACCTCCATTTTTCCAGGCAAGACTTCCCAATGGTTAATTAACCCGACAATTAACCCATCAGCTAATTACACCGTACGTCCTCTGGAAAGAATTTGGCGATGCATTTTTATGTGTGGCCAAACCAGACTGCTGGGGCAGAGGGAAGGGTCCCCTCTGCCTGCCCCCGCCCCCCACCCAAGGCGTGGGACGGGGAAGCTCAGGAGGGTGCCCGGGCTCCAGTGAGGGGATGATCCCGCATTCCCCATCCCGGCTGTGTCCTTTAGGATGCACTGGGTGGGGATAAAATCCAGCGGGAGGCTGGTACCCCGCCGTGGGACGGGGCGGTGGGGGGAGCGGGGCTGGGCCCTCTCCGGCACGGCAAGCCCGTGGTGATCACGGAATCCAGGCACATAACAGCAACAACAGCTAAAAAGCTCCCCTTAAATAAACCCGGAATTAAGGGCAGCAGATGTTCAATCAAGCTAAATATTTTAACTCTTTCCAATGAAGTCAATTCCACAACAGCAATTTGTAAATTGCTGTAATTAACGAGGCTCTGCCATACGCCTGCGCGCGGGGAAGGCGGTGGCCCCGGAGCCGACGGAAATAACGCCCTGCCACCGCCTCATCCCTAGGGATGCCACCGCTCCTGGGTCGTGCCAGGGGATGGACACAGCACCCCAAAAGGGCGGCACAGCCCGGGATCCTCCCGTGGGGACCAGACTCGCGCTCCGCTGGCCTTTGGCACCAGCTGGCCCAGCCGCGTCCCGTGGGAGCCTACCTTTGCCCTTCCAATGGGCGTGAGCCGCGAAGCCGATGTGGCCCCCGTATTTGCGGTTGAACTCGGCCATCAGAGCCTTGTAGGGGTTTCGGATGAGCAGGATGGCCGAATCGAAGGATTCGATCTCCTTCTGGCCGCTCTCGTGGGTCTTGATGCAAATGGTCCTCCCGCTTCGCCAGTGGTCCCTCTCGCCCTTGAACCCTGCCAGGACAGAGCGAGCGGGCGCCTGAGGAGCGGCCGGCGCCGACGCTCATAAAAACGATAACAGCGAGCTGGGAAAGGGAACGGCGGGGGGATATCAACTGGATACAAGCGGTTGGTGCTTGAAGTAGAATTTGCATCCCTTTCCCAGATGGAAATAATTTCTTTGCGTGAGTTACGAGTCGAGCTGTGATGGAAAAGGGTGGGCAGCGGGGCTGGGGACCGAGCAGGGCTCCTCCTCCCCTCATGCTCGGCTTTTCTCATTCTGCAGCAGCCTGATGTCGCACAGCCCCGCTTTCCTCCGGGGCCAAGCGCACCAGCATTAAATAACTGCATTAATGCATATATTGGTGGGTCGAGAACATATTTTTATAGCTATCATCTCCCTGACCACAGCATTTAAACCCTCTCAATAAATTAAAAAGGGTAAACCCCCCCCTGCTCATGGGGCTGCAGATCAGCCCAGGTGCTGCAGTGATGCCACGGGGGGGGTCCCAGAGCAGGGACCGCCGTCCCCTACATCCCCCGCCCAGAGTTTCGGGGCTCAGCCCAGCATCGCTCCCAGCCCCTCTGCACCTCCAGCCCCTGCAAAGCACAGCCCAAACCTCCTGGGAGCGGCGCGTCGGCGGCGAAGCTGGGCCGAGGGGGGAGATAAGCTGTAAGTAGCGGCGTGACATCAATTATAGATGTGTAATTTGCTTTCAGCAGCCACGCCGCGCGACGCGGGGACGTGACGGCTAATCCGCCGGTTGCCTGGATACCTCCGGGCCCTCCGACGCGCTCAGCCCACAATAAACACCGAACCCGCGCTCGGTCGGGTCAGCAAAACCTCGCCGAGGCTTCCATTGGGTGATGCTCCCCTCCGTGGGACGCACGACGCTGGGCGGGGTGCCAGCGCCGGGGCTGCTCTAGGACATAGCCTGGGCTCCCTCGCTCAGCGCAGAGCATCTCCACCTCCGAAAGGCTGAATCGGGCAAATCTCAAAAGAAATGTGCATCGCTGGCTACGGCGTGGGGCAGGCGGGGCGTTAGGGGGTACCCTGGGTACAGACGTCGCCAGCTGTGCGGGTACCCCAGGTACGGACCCCACCAGCGACGTGGGAACCCCAGCTCTGCCACAGTCAAGGAGGGAAGGAGGATTTCCTCTCAGAGCCACAAAAGGGGAAGGAAAAGCAGGAGAAACCTTCAAGGTCTACAAATAAACCTGTTGTAAATGGCTATAAACTGGGGGAACTGGTCTTCCCCCCTCCTTGGCAATATGGTAGGTTACTGGGATGAACTGGCTTCTGCCCAAAAAAGTTTCATGCCCGCCTTGAGCTTTTTTTTTTTGGCTTGAAACTTCTCCTCACTGCCTAATTCGGGCTCCACAAAGCCCACGTGCTACCAGCCCTGGTGCCAACACGGCGGGCACAGCGCTGCTGCTTTGCTCCAGAGGTGGGATGACGGCATCCCTCCTCCGGTAAATATTTACTGGGCCAATATCTGTGTCGCTCAGGATGGGAAGGTGGATCTCCACCGAATCCTTCAGCTTGAAGAGCACAGGCAATGAGCTCAGCTCCCTCCTCCATCCCCTCTGCGTGCTCATCGGTGCTTTTTTATCCTGTGAATATTCTTTAACGTGGGTGCCGGTGTCCCCCGCGTGCCCTGGCACATCGCTGTGTTCATCCGCGCTACTTGAGAACTGCACAGGGACACTTGTCCTCCAGGACACCGGTGCCACCAGCACCACCTGGCTCCCAAATCCTGAAGCTGGAAGGCTGCATGAGTCCTTCTTACCACACAGCCGCCACTTTCGTGTGCCAAGCCTGTGAACACCAGCTCCTGGGGAAATCCAGTCCCAAAACCCCATCGGCTTTGTCCAGGAATTGCCAGGGTGGCAGCTGCTCCAGTTCCTCCTCCAGAAAGTTCCAGCCCTCATGGAGGCTTAAAAAGCACCAACATGATGGAGAAACTCCAGTTCTGTCCCAAATTGGTCCTGGCCAAGCTTACTGGGGAGGTTACAGGCAGAATGCATGCAACATCGGGTCACAGAGCAGCATCGGGGGTACCCAGCCCTCCTCCCCCTCCCCGCAGACCCAAGGATGGCTCCAGGACCTCCTCCCAGCTCTGGTGGGACCAGTGTCCCCCCCAGCAACGAACCCCCTGCTCACCTTTGTTGTAGAGAGACCCATCAAAGTAGTAGCTGCCGGTGTAGAAGCCAGTGGCCAGCTCGATGAGGTGACGTGCCCAGGTGTTGCCGGCACCGGGGAAGCTGGCCAGGGCCACCAGCTGCTTGGCACGGCTGGGGAGAAACCTCCTGTCCATGCAGCGGTTGTCTGCAGCGAGAACCGGCCGAGGCACGTCAGCGCCGCAGCACGGCCAGGAGCATCTTCCCCTACGGCAACCGCCTCCCGGTGCCCTGCCTAAAACCCACTGTCCCACCACTGGGATCCGCAGGGCGCTGGGGGACAGGAGCCTCCTGGGCACTTTCTCCCTCGTCACAGCTTTTTTTCCCCCCATATTTTTCCCCAGAGCCCGTCCTCCCGGGGGCTGGCAAAGCTCCGGCTCAGCAGCACCGCTGGCGACAGGGAGGGACGAGTCCTGGCACGGAGGGATCCCGCCAGAGGCAGACGGCAAAGCGCTCTCTCCCGCGGCTGAGCCAGGCAGAAATTAAAGCCGTTTGCTCAGGGAAGGATTGATTTCCCCGGAAATCAAAACGAACGGTCATTTTTAACGGAAGCCAAAGGGATGCTGCAAGCTCCCACTCGCTCTCTGCCGCTGTCCCTGGGAAGGGGTCGGGAAACTGGTGCTGGCAGCCAGGCTGGAGCGGTCCCTGCCCGTCCCCGCGAGCCCGGCGCCGGCTCACCTTGCACTTGGGTCTGGTAGACCAGCAGGTATTCGGCGGTGCCGCAGCTCTCGAACTCCTCGCCGGTGCATTTCTGGGCGCAGAGCTGCTCATCCTCGCGCTCGTGCAGGGTGAAGAGCGTGGTGGGGAAGCCGCAGCGGCAGAGGGTCCCGGCCAGGGCTGACAGTGGGAACTCCTGCGGGGAACAGGGAGGGCAGCCGGTGGCTCCGGCCCCAGACCCTTCCCTTGCCCCCCACACTTGTCCTCACCACCCCCGCCACGCACCTTTCCCCTGCCTGCTTACAGGCACTGCAGCTTCCCTGGACGGGGGTGGGACCCCTGGATTAAAATTTACCCAGTGTGACCCTTTCTGGTGATGAAGATTTAGAAAACGAAGCCTTTGACCTGCACTCCCCCACTACTGGCCTCCCGGTACCTTCTCAGTGCAGAAGTCCACGCACTTGTCCACCGACATGTTCAGCATGAGCTGGCTGACGGGCAGGGCGATGGAGACGTTGTCTGGCCGGCGGAAGCACCCCCGAAATATCGCGCTGCCGTCTGCAAGGGAAGAGAAGCCACAGCGATGACGGCCCGGCCACGAGGAGCAGGGGCTGCGCTCCAAAAAACGCTGCCGCTGCCACCCTGCCACCCCAACATCCCTGTCCCCGTCTCCCATCGCTCCTCTCCAGCCGCCCATCCAGCTTTTCTCCGGTTCTCATCACCCTCCGGCCATGAAGCCGTGCTTGCTAACAAGCTCTCCTGGCTGCTTACGGTGCAAAATCAGAGCAAAAGCCCCAGCAGCAAAGTCAGATTCATTTTTTCCTCTCTATTTTTATCAGCTCGGTGACCCCCGGCTGCAGGAGGGAAGGAGCCAGCACCCCCAGCCCCTCTCTGGGGCAGTCGCTTCAGCGGGTGCCTGGCAGTGGGAGCTCTGAATGCCACCACCCTCTTTCCCATCGCTTGGGGATGAGGAAAGAAAAGCAGAAAAGCGGCAAATGTGGGTAATTATAGTGCTGCTGGGAGCCAAACGAGCGCTTCTGACAGGGAGCACCCTTGGCTTTTTCTGGAGCTCGCGTGCATCCTTCATCCCGCAGCCAGCTCTGACGCAAGACACACTGAATACCATGACAGTGTTCCAGAGAAGAGGTCTTCATCCAAAGTCCCCCAAAATGCCCTGAATCCCTGTCAGGGTCCTCAGGGCTCCCCACTCCACCCATCCTCAGCTGATGGCCGTCCCCATGGAGGGATCCGCATGGTTCGCAGGACCGAAGCAACCCCGGCTGTGGCCCTGAACCGCTTTCCAGAGCCACAACCCAGTTTGGGCAGCACGGGGACGCCGGGGCTCGCCCCCGCCGGCACCACGAGGGGCTCCCCGGTTTCCGTTGACGCTGTGCACTTACATCTCCTGGCAGACTCCTGGGCCAGCTCCAGGCGGTAGATGGAGAGGCGGTTGACCCCGCCGCAGGTGTTGCTCCGCTCCCCCTTGCACTCCATGTTGCACTCGGACTCGCTGGCGTTCGGCGCCTGCACCTTGTGCCCGCAGTAGCACTCGGCGCCGAATTCCAGCCCCGCGTAGAGGTAGCCCCTGGGGAGATGGGATCCGTCACGGGTGCGCTTTGATGGCTGGGAGGGTGTTTTGGTGGGGGACAGCGCTTTGGGGGGGATATCCCTGGGGGGATGGAAGCGCTCGAGTCTCCCCCAGTACCGAATCGGAGCCCTCACAGCCCCCTGCCCCATTGCATGGAACCCATCGTCCCCCCGACTTTTTTCCAAGGGTGGAAACTGGGGTCTTGGAAAAGAAATCTAAAGAAAAAAGAAGGAAGGTGGGAGAAGGGGAGGGGAGCAGCTGGGGCAGGCGACTGTGATGGCAGAGGACCGCCAGCGGCGTGCAGGAATTAACGAAGATGCAGCACCCATCTCCTGCCCTACCGCTCGGCACAGTTGTCCTGGCAACGGAAGACTGTCATCTTCTTGTAGTCGAAGAAGGACACGCCGCGCAGCGTTCGCCGGCGAGTGTTGTCCACGTAGCAGCCGATGTATCTCGCTGGGAGGAGGAAGAGGAGAGGGGGCTAAGAACCAGCCGGAGTTCTCACCCCTCACTTTTGATTTTTCCCTAAACAGGGATGCGCAGCGACGCGGCTGTTTGTTCGCTTTGGAAACGCGCGTTCTGGGTATAATGCACCTCTGCGAATGCTGCAAGGAAAGCCCAGAAACACCCATTCTGGGTAGAAAGGACGCAGTGGGTCCGCACAAAACTGGGCAAAGCAGCTCCAAAAAAAGAGGAGTTAGTGGTAAATAACCCATCCCCCTCAGTCTGCCCTGCCGGGAGCACAGGGGTGGGCAGAATGGAGAAATCTGGTTTAAATCGAATTTTCCTCAGCCAGCAGCTGATTTTCCCCAGCTCCAGACACCGACGCAAAGGATGTTTGCCCAGCGCTAACATTTGGCAAAGGGAAGGTGCTGATGCCTGTGCTGGGAGCAAATGGAGATGCTGGTAGAGGGAAAAGAGCTGAATAAATAGCTGTGATGACAGCGTTTCTTTGACAAATGCAGCCTTTCCCAACAACCTGAGAACAAACAGCCAGTTCCTCCCCTGCGTGCCCATTGCGATACTCCGTGTCAGATTTGGGCTCTCGTTAGGGGCGAGCTGGCCCACGAGCTGGCCCTGGGCAGCCCCGCACTCCCAGAACTCACCCTGTCTCCTCGTTAGGTGCCCTCATTAGTGCCTTCGTTAGCGTCCCGCTCCTGCTCCCACCTGAGCATCCACCACAGGGATGTGGAGCTGGTGCAGGGATGCTCAGCATCGTTGCTGCCACCGCTGCCCGAGAAGGCTGGGGTTTTGGGGAGCCGGTGGGATTTGCCAGACAGTAATTAGCTAACGAGATGTCCGTGATCAGGTTCTGGCAGAGGATGGGCCACCCAGAGTGATGGCCGCCAAACCTCACTGCAGGATAACGCTTCTCGCCTCCTGCTTGCGTTTTGCATCTCCTGGGGGGTCCCTGAACCGACCCCAAGTGTACGCCCCATCGCTGCTGTGCCCCACACATAGACCCCACCCTCCCCGCACAACGCGGACCCTTCCGGCACCGCAAACCGGCTTCCCCAGCCAGCCTGGAGGAGGAAGACGGAGAGAAGGGCTCCTGATAACCTCAGCGGCCACGGAGCCGTAACTCATTGCTCCCGGTTTCTCTCAGCGCAGCGCGGTGTTTCCGCAGCGCTGAGGGGGTTTGGGCAGGTCAGCTCGTTTCGGCGGCGACAGATCTAAGGGGCGCGGGATCGCTCCGGTCGTTGGCACAGAGCCGCTGACGGGTGCGCGTTGCCTTCCATCCATCGCTCCTGACATAACATGCGCTGCAACTTATCGGGGAGGCAATGGGAATAACGGTTTGCGCGCGTGTGGAAGGCCAAGCTTCACATTAAGCGTTGCATGGAAGCTGTTAAACGTGAATTTGGAATGCCGACGGCCCCGGAGACCAGCCTCGCTCCTGGAAGAACGTGACGTTTGGGGAATTTAATGGCTATCGCCGCATGGATCTGCATGTCTGTTCACACGCATGTTTCCAACGTGCTCCAACCGAGCTCCATGCTGGGGTAGATCCCCTTCTCGCTGCTCAGCACCAGCACAGGATCGGACATGGACGCGGCAGAGAGTAAGCGATGCCGGGCATCGCGAGGCTGGGGTCAGCGCTTGCTCTCCCCAGCTTCACTGTCCAAAACCACCCCCAGATTTGGGACAGGAGATGCACCTTTGCGTGGCAACGCCGGTGAGTGGAAGCTGTTCCCTGGCAGACATGGCTGTCCCCGACCCGCGCCTTGGCCTGGCCCTGGGAGAGGGTGGGGGAGGAAGAGGAGGAGACGGAGGAAGGCACATCGCCCTGGCAAGCCGGAGCCACGCATCACGCCAGCTAAACCAGAGCTGATTCTAGGACCAGCATTCCCTCCGGAGCGATCTCACACGGCAGACCCCCCAGAGCTGCCTCGTTAAGCTGTCCCCTGCTTGATTACCAGCCCGGTTCAAATCTGCCAGCGGCGGGCGCTTCTCCTCCAGAAGCCCCGTGTCCCCTCCAGCTGCCAGGTCTGCGCCGGCTCCCGTTAACCGCTGCCCACGCCGAGCCTCCCCGCCTGAGATGAAAAAGGGGAAAGACGATATTCCCAGATCACCTACGAGCGGCTAAAGGCGGTGATGACGGAGCCCGGCATCCCTTCCCCATCCTTCGCCGCGGCCGGGCGCGGGGAGGCGGCGGCGCAGGCCGAGGTTAATGGCGGTGGACGCGTCGCATATGGCCGGGGACAGGAGCGCTGCTTGGGGTTTTTCCGGTGACTGACAGCTTGGGCTCACGGACCATCTGGTGAGGATTCGCTCCGTGTCAATTCGCATTAACGGAGCAAAGCGGCTGCATGCGCCGCAGAAACGCTCCTGGAGACCCCTCCGCACGGGGACGCTGCGGGGAAACCCCCTTTCATCTCATTTTGGTGTGAGAAGGTCCCTGAAGCACCACAAGCCATTTTTGCCTCTGGCTGCTGAGCCTTGACTGCGCGCAGACCTGGAGCGCAGACCTGCCGCGGGGCTGGGGGCCGAGGAGAAACCCCCCTGGCTCAGCACAGTGGCCCCTGTGAAAGCCCCAGTTTCCCATGGGGTTGAGGGTTCCTGCGTCTCTCCGGGGCTCCGGAGAGGGGAGCGACAGGCAGAGAAGAGCCCGGAGCATCCCGAGACGCTCCTTTGCCGGGGCAGCGGGTGCAGAGAGGCGCTGCGGCGGGCGTTGGGGTGAGGTTTGCTGGCACTGGGTGCCCGCGGGCGCTGGCGAGGGAGGCGTGGAGCTGAAGAAGCGCCGGGACGCACGAGCCCTGCCGGGCAGCTCTCAGCCACCCAAATTCAGAGCAAGTGGGTGGCTCTGCCTGCCTACCGCTGCCTTCAGGATGAATAGGTGACGTTTTAAAAATCGATGCAAACCGCTGCGTCCGCTTATCCTTGTTCATTAATAATGGTCCCGCGCGATGATACGCCGCGCACCCCAGGCAGGGATGGCCTGGCTCGAAAGGCCAAACCTCTGCCCTGCCTGAACACCCCAGCAACGCAAACCACAGATCTGGTGTTCAGCGGGGCCAAAAGAATTAAAACAGCCACGGCGTGAGAGTGCATCCCCACCTAGCGCCCCCAAAATCGCCTGCACCGGCAAGGTGCGACTCGGAGCTCGATGGCGCACAAGGGGGGAAAGAGGAAAAATGGGAAAAGGAAACTGAATTTTTGGTGCTTGGGGAGGGGGGAAGGAGGGGAGGGAGGGAGATCACCATCTTTCTGGGAGCATTCTCTGGACCAGCGGTCGCCAAAACGGGGTGCTGCACCCCGGGAGATGCGCGGAGCAGTCTGTTGGGGAAGGAAATCTCAGCGCTCAAGTAGCACGAGCATACAGCTTATAAATAAATAAATACACATGTGCTGGGGGTGCATGCTCAGAAGTTTGTTCCTGGGAGGGGTGCAGGACCAAACCAGCCCAGCCACGCGCGTCCCCAGCCCTTACCTCTGTCCTCCTCCTTCTCACGGCCGCTCCTGCCCCTGAGCGCCCGGCTCCGGCTGCTGCCGTAGTCTCCGGCTTTGCCCCTCTCGCTCGGTTCCTTGGAGGTGCTTTTGAACCAGGGTCCGTGGTGCCGCCGGCCCCCCTCCGGCATCGTCACCGCTGCCTTGAAGCCGCGGCTCAGCTGCATCACCCCCAGGTAGGGCAACCCCGGCCCCTCGCCGGCCCCGGGCCCGCGCTGGCTCCCCGTCACCGTGGGCTCCCCGGCAAAGCCCGAGTGCAGGAAAACCAAGCTGCCAGCCGCCAGGTAGAGAGCCAGCAGCGTGAAGAAACGCACGGGTTTCCGCCGAAAATACCGCTGGAGTTTTACCAATAATTTGGCCATAGCGTCTTCATCCCTTCCCCGGCAGCCGGTGCTGCGGGGGAGATGCTCTGTGGCCCCAGGGGTGCTCCGAGGGGGGTTTTGTCCCCCCCAGGCTGGAGGTGGCTCCCGGGGGGAGTAAATGGGTGCCCCGAAAGCACGACGGGGGCTGCAGGATGAGGCTGTGCGAAGCTATTTGCCCGACCTTAAAAAGTCCAGGAGGGCTGGGGAAGGCAGCGAGGACGGATTTTGAGCCCCCCCACTGCCGTGCGTGGGAGGTTTGTCCAGCGCGGGCTGTCACCGCCGTCCCCGCTTTATTCTCCTCCTGGCAAAGCCCCCCGGCCGTGCCCCGGCGACTCGGCTGACGGAGGGATCATGTTAAGGAAATCGAGGGTTTGAAGGTGATTTGAAAGCCGATCAGCTGACGCAGATCTTCTCGCTCGCCTTTCCGCTCGGCGGCACTGGCTCTCGCCAGCATCTCTCTAATGGAAACGGCACCGTCGCGCTTTCAGACAAAGAATGGAAAGTCCCCGGGCTCCTCTGGGGGCCGAAACGCTGACTGGGACCCTTTGTCTAACGGAGCCCCATTCATCTCACTCCCAGGGCAAGAGATCTCCACCTGCAAGTCAAAGAGAAAGGCACACTTAGGAAAGCATCCCAGCATGCGGGGAGGAGCGCCGTCCCCGTCCCGTCGCGGGGCGAGGAAGGATGCTGGGCCCTCTTTCCCTTGGCGTGGTGGGAGCGATGCTGGCGGCCCGCAGCCCGGCGCTGGGACAGGGATGCGGAGCTGAATCCCAATTCCAGATCCCACAGGTCTCTGCCTCGTTGTGCAGGATTGGTGCTACAGGCCAGACCTGGGGCACGCGGAGGATTTCCGATTTCACCCGATTTCACCCACACGATGACGTCGAGGCCGGGGCATCCGCTGTTCCCCAGCCCTGCCCGGGACAAGGTCACACTGGGTCGGACGGCGGGGCTGGTTTGCGGTGGGAAGCGCCAGTGCCACCACAGCCGGCTGGCACATCGGCAGCGGCGGGGACGGCCCCGTGCCCAGGGTGTGCTGCCTGTCACGGACTCATCTTATTTTAGGAAAAGAGACGAAAATAAATGGAAAGACAAAGTGCCATTAGTTTAATGGCCTCTATGTTCCTGCCATCTGTCTTCAGTTGATTAAATAAAAAATATTGGTGGAACATATGGCATGAATTATACATAAATATTTTAATTTGGGCTCCCAGAGTGATTATTCAAATACCTCTGGCTCTGCTGGGTGAACTTTGGTGGAGCTGTGGGCAAGGCAGATCGCTGGTGGGGCACGAGCCCCAAATGCTCCCCCCTCAGCCACACCTGGGGCCAACAGCCTGAGTAAGGGCTGAGTAAACTTGGAGTAGCAGCCAAGCAAGGAGACTAGCTGCTATTCGGGTTTTTGCATCTGCAGGCACCCCATGGCGGGATGAAGGCACAGCCAGGGCTGCAAATGGGACAGTCCTGGGGTTGTCCCCAGTCCCCAGCGTCCCCGCTGCGACCCACCCTCCTTCCTGCCTGGGCCTGGTCCTGCCAGGCTAGCGAGGAAGCACGGCATATAAAGAAGGGGCTTAAATTACAGTCATTAAGCCATCTGGAGCTCATTCTTCTCCATCATGAACTGTGGAGTCGCAGGTCAATTACTGTGTATTTGCATATATTCCATTAACGCTTCTGCTAATTGTCTGGAGCAGATAATGTGCCGGGCTTACGGCTCCCTCGCTGGCTACGGTTTACAAACGGCAAGCGCGGCAAACAGAGCTGCCACCAATGGTCCCCGGATCGGCGGCGGCTTGGGACGTGGCGGGGCTGATCGTGACAGCATTCCAGGATGGGCGACGCCGGGAGCATCCCACAGCGCTGCTCCACGCGTTGGAAGTTGGAAGGGGTGGATCCACCCCACTTTGGGGTGGAAGGACCAGCCCGCAGGTCCCCATCCCCATCCCCGCAGTGGTGAGCATCCCCCAAGCGTCGTGTCCTGCCCCGCTGTTGCCCGATGGAGCTGGGGCCCTGCCAGCCCAGCCTGCAGCACGGCCGGAGGACGGCAGCGCCACGCTTTACCAGCCAAACCAACGGAGCTAACGAGGAACGGCTGAGCATCGCTTCACACCCAACCCACCTCTCTCTGCGGCGGTGGCAGTACCGAGGCCGGAAGAAAGCACGCGAGCTCTGCCCGCATTACGGATGTGGCACAAAGGGAATAGTCCTTTTGCGGTTTAGTCGTAGCCACCACACAGTTACTTGCTCACCCTTCCCCTCCCCAGCAGGCTGGGGGAGAGAAATTGGGAAGAAATTAAAACTCGTGGATTGAGATGAAGACAGTTTGCTAGAATAGCAAAGGAAAACTATTATAATGAAGGAATATAAGGATATTAAAACATATAAAACGAACAACGTATGTTTTCTCACCACCTGATGTCCCAACGACCAACACAGCCCGTCCCGAGCAGCGATCACGGAAACGACACCAAGTGGCAAGGAAAGGAGCAAAAGGGAGCCAGCAAGGTGGAGGAACCGTGCCAGCGAGTAAGAGAGGGATGGATGCCAGGAAGGCAAATCCCCCCCGGCCACCCCCAACTTATCCACCCAGCATGATGTTTATGACATGGAATACTCTCGTTGGCCAGTTTGGGTCAATTATTCTGTCTGTCTCTCTCCCAGCTTCCTGCATCTGCACATTAGCAAGGATCTGGAAAGCAGGACGGTGTCCTTGGTCTCGTTAACAACAACTGGTATCATCAAGGTGTTTATCAACATTCTTCACACACAAAATCCAAAACACACCGGCTACTGAGAGGAAAATTAACTCCCTCCCTGCCAAAACCAGCACGCCTCATTAATTTGCAAGGTTTCTCTTCCCCCCCGGCGCAGAGATGGTGTGTGGGGAGGCGGGCACGGGTCCTGAGGGGGCTCTGCCGAGCGGCGTGAGCATCCCTGCGACCGCTCGCCACCGGGATGAACGAAGCACCGATAAATTATACATTTGGGTCTTGTCTCCAAATTGCTCAGCAATTATTGAGCGCCAAGGTTCAGCTGCCTTCGAGCACCACCTCACATCTGACCGCGGCTAAACACACGGAAGGGCTCACGTGGCTCCCCCAGCACAGGAGAACAATCAGCCCATTAAAAACAGCAAATTAACGAACACAAGAGTTCCATTAGGAGGAGAAGGCGACCGAACTATCCAATTTCATCACATCATTAGCATTCCTTACCGGAGGGACAGGGAAAGAATAGGGCTTTAAAACGCAGAGGGATGGGATGGAGCCTAATGAGCAGGACAGGGCGACTTGCCGGGGCCCCGTCCTGCCGAGTGCTGCGGCGCGGGCACTGACCGGGCGCCCGTGGTCCTGCACGCTGCAGAAAGCCCCGTGTCCCTCCATCCCCACCCTCGGCTCCATGAGATGCCGACAGCGGGTGATGGCACCAACCTCACTCAGGAGCAGCAGCAAATGAGACGCACCAGGCTGAATGCAATACCAGTACTACTGGGAACGAAACCGGGCTGAACCAGGCCGTTGAAAATTGAGGTTTCTGTTGCAGCAGGGCATGGCTGGGCCATCTGATGCATCTCCCCTCCGGCACCCAGCGCCTGCTGACTGCCTCTTCCCGGGGCGTGCCGAGCGGCCAGCTGCCCTTTGATCGAAGCAGAGGTTATTTATTCAGCTGCTCCCTGCCTTCGTTTTGCTGAGAAACATGTTCGTGCAGCCCCTGTGCTGGCAAAGGTTCACGTGTGCTTAAAAACAGCTGACTCGGCAGCTTTCGGGTGTCACAGAGAGCGGTGGCTGCTCCATCCCTGTCCCAGGGGACACGGCTCGCGCCGGGGTCGGCACCTCTTCCTTGGCACTGAGATGCTCCCCGTTCCCCAGGGAGCTTTTAAATCCCTTCCCTAGGCCTAACCACCAAGACATGCAAAGGGAAAATCCCTTATTTGGGATTAACTGGCTTGATTTGTAAATCCAGAGTGGGACTTGCCCACCCGCCGATGGATTTTTGCGCAGCGCTCCCAAGCATGTTGGAGGGTTTGTAAATCTTCCTCCTCGCTGGGAGTCGATGGAGGGGTTTAGGCTGAAATTAGGCAAAAACTGATTTTTAAATATTCTAGAGGGGGTTTACCAATGGTCTCAGCCCTTGCCCAGGGCGCGGGAAAGCCACAGCCGCATGGGCACGGAGCGCTGAGCTGGGCGGTATCGCAGGTCCTTTCCTCTGGAGGGACGCGTCTGCCCCAGAATAATTCATTAACGGCTGTAAAAGGGCTGAGGATCCACAGAAACGGGGCCGTGCCGATCGCACCGCTTCCTCCCAGCGCTCCCCCGGCTCTCCAGCGGATGAGAGTCCGCCGAGCATCAGCCCCGCCAAGGTGACGGGCTGGATCCTGCCCCGGGTTATTTCACCGCACCGAGAATGACCGGCCGGTGCTAGGCAGAGAAGCCCAGGGCCTGCAGCTGGTCCCAGAAGGGCTATTTTATTTAATTAAGCTGATTTAAGCGACTTTAACCCCATTTTTAAATATTACAATGTTTGCTGGGATTGCAAATTCCCACGGACTCTGCTCAGGGAATGCCGATCCCTGCACAGGGGATGCCGATCCCCAACAAAACCCCACAGCCATCGGACGGCACGGGATGGGGATTTGCCACGGGGCAGATGAGGGGCTCCCGAAACAAATCCAAACAAATCCACAGGGTTGGCCAACCCCTGAAAGCAAAGCAAGGCCTCCAGGCCACCGATTCCCAGGAAACCCCACCTCTGCAGCAGGCAGAAGCTTGCGGGGCCCCGCTCGCTTCCCCGCGTATTTGGTTTTACGAGGGCTCAAACGGAGCCGAGAAGCAGGGGGCCTTTGCCTGGCGCTCCGCTCCTCCGCACGCAATTCCATCAAAGCCCGTTCCAGCCTCTTGTAGGATGAATTCATCTCACAAGTGCGAGAGCGGCTCAAAGAAAAATGTTTTAAGCCATGAATCATTTAAAAAACACACGCCATGACGCCGAAGGCAGAGAAGGAAAAAGCCACGTACGCTGGAGATCCAGGCAGGGAGAGGATACCGGGAATCGGTGGGATGGTTTAAATGAGGCGGCACAGCGGTGATGCTGCAGCTCTTGTACCTGCTACCCCCATCCCGGCTGCTGGCATGCACCCTACATTACAGCATCATTATTATTCATTTTCATTATTATTCTTTTAATTACCCCACAACCCCAAGATGCTGACTCCCTCCATCAGCGTTATCCCATCCGCCGGTACCTGGCTTTCCTTCAGCAGCCTGTCTGTGGAAGGAGCGGGGAGCTCCCTCGTTTGCTACGGCGGCTAATTGCGTTCAGAGAGGTGGGCAGGATCTCTCTTTGCTTTCAGCAATAGGACGAATAACCCAGCGCTACCCTCACCCGCCGCATCCCCGCCAGCCCCCGGCATCCCTCCCTGAGCATCCCTGCTGCCGGCCCCATCCCCATCCCCACGCCCAGCGCTGGGAAACCTCCATTTCCCCATTATTTCCACATTTTCCCTCGGGAGGCCTGAACAGGAGCTGCAGTTGGATGCGAACAGGATGGGGTCAGTGCCAGGGGTGGCACACAGCGGTGTTTGGGAGAGATGACCCTGCGCTTCCTCCCCCCTTCTTGCCACCCTCGCCCGTGCCACCCTTTCGGCACTTAAGCCCTGTGAAAAAGGTGATTTAACTCCATTCAGATGACACCGTTCGTCTGCAAATGGGCTTAACCTAATGAGGTTTAATACCTATTATGTTTTAGGTATTTTATACCCAGTCGGCAAAATCCAGTTACGGTTTTCAATAAGACTTAGTGAGCCAGGACGCCGCACTGGAGGGGACGCACGCTTGCACCGGGCTGCTCCAGACCAGGCGAGGAGGAGGAGGAGGGCGGGAGGAAAGCAGAGGCTGTCCCAGATCCCCCAGGAGAAGCCCAGATGCACCCCACCAGCAGCACCTACAGGACCACCCCTTTATGGTACCTATAGCAGCACGAATCCCATCGACACCACAATGGGGTCCATGGGAGCCATCAACTGGGACCGGGGACGTGTGCCCCAGCTCAGTCCCACCAAAACCTCTTCCATGGGAGCGCCCAGCACCTTTGGGCCATGATCAATCCCCATGGGCCTCCCAGGCAGGGAAAAGCCAAAACTCATTTGCCTGCAAATCCCAGGCTCAGCTCCTGCAGGTCTCCGCCACAGAGACTCCGCTCAGCCCTTGGTAATCTGGGATTATACGCAGCACTGGGGCAATTAAGAAGAACAGCTTTTCAAGCAGCAGACAATGCCTTCTGCAGCCTATTTAATTAATATAGTGAGAAAGATTATTTCTTGCAGCCCTTGGTTTGAAGCCTCCTTTCCCGGGGAGGAGGGGGTGATTTCTTTCTTTCCCTGCACACCCAGCAGCATTGCATCCTGCTGCAGGCGGGAGATGGAGGCCCAGTTTGGAAGAGATCTGCCTTTCCCACCAAGGCTTTGGGCTCCAGGAGGGACTGGGGTTACAGACCGGGCTGGGAGCGGGTGGCTGGGGCAGGGGACAGTGACATCTCCCCCCAGCTCCCATGGCAGCACCGCCTGACCCCTGCTTCTTGCAGCGCGCTGCAGCAAGCCCAGCACATCACGGGTGCCTCCTCAGAGCATCGCTCTGGAGCGCTTCCCAGAGCGACCCAGCTGGGATGGAAACCCCCAGACCCGCTCCAGGGGCAGCAGCCCCTGCCCAGAGATCACTGCAAACCCCCAGAGAACGCGGTCGGCTCCACACGTCGCATCCCAACCCTCTGGTGTGTTCCCCTGAGTCCGCTCACCTCGCCTGGGATCAGGCAGCCCCTGGCCCCCCCCCCGACCCCAGCGATCCTCAACCCACCTGGGGCCATGGATGCTCCCAGCAGCGGGGTGGACATCTCACTCCTCGCCGAGCAGCGCTGAATCCGTGCGCATTCCCTGGTCCCAGGCTGAGATTTGGGCTCCAGAGGGGACCAGCACATCGCAACGGGGGTGTCAAAGCACTGAGATTTCGATCCCAGAGCAGAGCCAGTTCCTGGCACAGCTCTGGGTGATGAAGGAGTCGGGGGGAGGTTAGAAAAAGCAAAACTCTTCCTGGGGTCTGCTGACCAGCAGAGATCGAGCTGGGAGAGGCTGCATCCCCCCTGGGGCAACGCTGGGAGAAAGGGATCTTGCCTCAGCCCTGGAAAGGTGGACTTTGAGTGGGAGCCTGGGGGGTGGCTCTGGGGACCCTGGCTTCCCCATCTACCCAGCCAGGCTGATACTGGGACCCCACGCATCAGGGACTCTAAAGACAGGGGGTGGAATTTGGGCAGGGGTGAGGGAAGCTGGACCCCCGCACCTGCAGCCCTGGACTGGCCTCCGTGGGTGCGGGGCTCTGGGAAAAGCCATCCAAAAACCAAGAATTCTCCCCGGCACACCGCTCCCCACCAGGCCTGTGCTATAAAGAATGATTTTTAATAATAAATAAACCCCTCGCGCTTCACGCTGTCAGACACTCGCTGCCCAGCGAGGCGAGCGGTTTTCCGAGCCCACAGCCCCGTTAGAAAGGGGAACCCGGCACAAATGCCCGGAGAGGGGAAGTCGACGGCACCCACAGGGTGGGAAGGTGCAAGGTGGGGGCACCCCAGGGTGGGGGGCTCCGTCCCTGCTGCTGGACTCTGCCTCCCAGCCCTGGCTTGCCGAGAAACTTTATTTAATCCTGCCTTGATGGAAAAAATTGGTGTCTAAGGCTCAGCTCAAGGTAACCTTCATGCGCTTCTCCGACTGCCTCTGCTCTCCCTCCGCACCATTTTTTTTTCCTAACTTTATATTAGAATTCCTTGGTAAGTTGGCAGCGCGGATGTCGGCAGGAAAGAAGGCGGAGGGGAGGCGAATCGGGAGGGACCCGCACCGCTGCCCGTTACCCTCGCCGAGATGTTCCTGCACGAAGCCTCGGGAGGAAGAGGAGGAGGAGGAGGAGAGCTCTCTCCCTGTCTCCCGTTCCGAACCAAGAAACCCTTCCGAAAGCACCAGAATACAGAGAAGAAGAAAAAAAAATCCCTGCCAAGGCGAGAATTCCTAACAACTCCTGCAAAGCATCCTTAACCCCGGGGGGGCGGCAGGCTCTCCCTCCTCCTCTTCTCCCCCGCGCTTCCCGCACACGCAGCCCGCATC
>WHYT01015433.1:68315-109631 GCA_009806455.1 Tetrax tetrax
GGGGGGGGGGGCCCGATGCCGCCCCCGGCCCCTTTACTCACCGGCTGCATCCAGCTCAGCTGCGGCTCCGCTCCCTCCGCCGGCCTGCGGCCCTGCCTCCCGCTTAACCCCTTCGCTCCCGCACGCCGGCCGCCCAGCCGGCCCCCGCGCCGCCTCGGGTTTGGTTTTTTCCTTCTTTTTTTTTCTTTTTTTTTCCCTTCTTTTTTTTTTTTTTCCCTCAGCATCCCACACTGTGCTCAAGGGCAAGGGATGCTGAGGGGTGCGGAGGGCAACACTGATTCCATCCAGCCCCCAGCACTCAGCTCCACTCAGAGATTTATTAGAATCACAGAATGGTTTGGATGGGAAGGGACCTTAAAGATAATCTCGTTCCAACCCCCCCCTGCCTGAGGCAGGGACACTTCCCCCAGCCCAGGTCGCTCAAAGCCCCGTCCATCCCAACCTTGGGCACTGCCAGGGATGGGGCATCCACTTCTTGAACAGGGCTAGCAAGGAAAAAAAAAAATTAAAAATAAATATATGTATGTATTTGTGTCAGGTGGTGGCTAAACTACGACACTGCTTGTGGCTGCCGTTCGCTGGGGTGGGTGCATCCCAGCATCCCGCTCCTAGAGTCAAGGGCCAGCAGGCCGAGTTTCGGGAAAGCAGCAGCCCAGGGGAGGGATGGATCCTGCTCCTCTCCCCGCCAAGGGAAACTGCGGCCTCGGCTGGGTCCACGCTGGGTGGGAGAGCAGCCCTATGCGAGGGAGCCAGCTGAAACTGCCCCGGGCAGGCGCAGGGAGCGTGGCGGCTCTGTTTCCATAGGAAACCAGGCTGGCGAGTGCTGCCTCAGCTCCAGGCTGGGGGCTGAAGAGCTGCTTGTACTATTTTTATCCTCCTGGTAGAAGGTTTCTCGGGTTTGGCCCTGCAGACGCCCCGGCAGCACTCCCTCCTTCCAGCCAAAACCACAGGGGACCCCAAGGGCTTCCCCTGCTTCCAAACTGTCCCGTTTTCCCCCACCAAACAAGCAATTTTATAAAAAACAGGGATGTCTTCTCAACATCCCAACAGGGTGTTTGCAATTCCAGCTCTCCCAATGGGATGCAGGGCGCCTTCCCCCTGGATGAGCATCCCTCAGAAAATCGTGTTTCCTGCAAAAACCTTGCTGGCTTCTCTTTGAACCCTGCCTCACAGGGAGGGTATGCACGCAGGGCAAACATACAGAGGGACAGTGCTGCTGGCGGGCAAGGGACAGCGGGGAGGGAAGGAGTTGGGCAATGCCAACGCTCGCCTGCAGGTTTTTGCAGCAGGCACAGGCCAGAGCAACCAGAATTTGGCCTCCTCTAGCGAATGAGCTGCTCCACAGCCATTTTGGGGGGTGGGGGGGAGCGAGAGAAAACAGAGAGCCTTTGGTTTAAAATAGCACTTGTAAAAATAATTTTCAAAGCCTAGCCTAGCTTTGCGTTTTTCTAGGCTAGGCTTGCCCCAGGAGCAATCAGGGTTCCTCCTGAAATGTCAAATATATTTTCCTTATTGACCGTGATGTAAATGAAGCGGCTCCAGATCACCCTCAGCAGCCTGAGCCCCTCCCAGCGATGCCGCACGAGAAAGACCCAATTCTGCTGGGCTTCAAGGGTGTTTTTCACCCCAAAAGCCTCAAGGTTATTGCCAGGGAAATTTTTGACATTGGCCTTACTTGCCTCCAAGTCCTAATGTCACCAAATAAATCCCTGCGTCAGGGACATCAGGTTTTGAGCCAAAAGCAGCTGCCGAGGTTTCCGCAGGGCACCCTGTGCCCTGGCACCGGGCTGACTTTCACTGCATAAGGGCACGGGGCAAACACCGGGTCCCCGCTGCGATGGGGACGCTGGAGCAGCCGTCCCCGTCCCCGCCAATGCAGCGGGCTCCAGCACTCCATTATGGTCTGTTCAGAAACTTCTAATTACCCAGGCTGTCCCCGGAGGGCTCCTCAGCATGGCAAAAAAAGAGGATGAGGTGCATTATAATAGTCAAAAAGGCTGCAAAAAAAAAAATCTCATTTTGAGGATTATGAAGTGCCAGCCCCAAAAAAAGCTGTAAACAGGATGGCTGAAAAGATCGTAAGCACAAAGGTCAGAATCTACAATTTAAATGGGTCGCTTGTTGCTTTCTTGCTCTGTGCCACTGATGAGCCAGGACACAGAAAAACAGGCTTGGTTTTGAAGCCACATTTTTGTCCTTTTGCGATTTGAAATGTCAACTTTTTAGCAGCAATTTTTTTTTTACCCGAGGGGTGCAGCTGAAAGGGGTTTCTCTCCCCCCAGTCCCCTGCATCCCCACGGCAGCAGCAGGGACAGGGATGCTGGAGCCCAAGGCCTTTGCAGGGAGGTGATGCTGCAGCAGCATCCCAGCCCACGGGATCTCCGGGTGCCAGGGCCATGGTGTGAGCCTCTGCCTTCGTCCTGAGGATGAGGCTGGCAGACATCTCCAGTCCTGGGTCACTCATTTGAGCCATTTATCCTTGTTGAGGCCCCGGTGTGCTCCTTTGGGAGCTCCCACCTCCCAGAAATGAGCCTGCCATCCTGACTTTCCCGGAGCTTTCAATGCCTGGGGGAAGCTGGGCCAGCTTATCGGGGAGCAGCTGATTAAAAATCAATATTTGGCAAATCTTGTGCCCTTGGTGCTTGTCTCCGATTTGGCGAACCTGAGCAAAGCAGGGCAGAAAACAGAGGGCGAATGCCCCGAAATAACAAATGCTGCAAACTAATGAGCCTCTGCTGGTGATGCGGGTGCCTGTCGTCGTCCTCCTTTTTTTTTTAATTTTTACATTTTCTGCCATTACAACTTTAGCAGGAGCAAGCCAAAGTAGCTGGAATGGGGGGCAAGGCGTTGCCCCAGTGGTTTTTAATCACTCGCATCCCCAGCATCGTTCCAGGCACTGGAAGGGTCAGAACAGCCCTTGACAACTGGGGGGTGGGGGGAAATACAGTGAAGCAGCTCTGCTTCCTTTTTCACAGAGATCCCAGCACCATGGGCCCCTTCCAGCAGCCACGAGATGCTGGAGGGTTCTCCCAATGCTGGCATCTCCCCGTTCCCCCAGGATGCATCCGTGTGGCCACGGTCCCCTGGGACCAACATGAACATCTCCCAGAGACTGCATCTCCCAGTCACCATCCCCAATGGGCTTGCACTTCTCTTGCCCCAATTTTTCTTAATTAACTCATTAGGATGCCAGCGAAGGTGACAGGAGTCTCCCAGGAGGAACCTGCTCTCCCGGCGCAGGCAGCGATGGCTGCCCAAGCGCTGCTGCCTGCAAGCATGAGAAACGCGCCGCGGCTGCAAATCAAGGGGGTCATTTTAGGGTAAGAGAAAGTAAAAAAAAAAAAAAAAAAAGGAAGGAGGATGTTGTAATGCTGAGGCAGGCTTCTGCAGATGCTCGCCAGAGCCACAAGGCCAGGAGGATGGATGCCTCTGGTGTCTTGGTGATGGTTTTGTAATTATTTGGAGTGGGAGGGAATTAATAAAAAAAAAAACCAACCCAAACAAGAAAGAGGCAACTGTATGGATTAAAGCTGGAAGGAAGAGGATTAAGAGATTGAAGGGAAAAGAAGTTCAGGGAATGCAGATGGAGGGGATATTTCCCCTTTCAGCCATTCTGCCTTTGGAAAAGGGCGGGGGAGGCAAGATTTTGATAAGCCTTTTAAAAAAATGGTGAGGTTTCCATTTCTCTCTTTATGTATTTGTTCCCCAGGATAAACTCCTGAAACACAACATCTCATTTGTCAGGAGGTCCCTGGGGGAGCAGGGCATAAATCAGATTGCCCTACTCATAAATTATTGACAAACTGTCTTATTGACTGTGCCACCTCACTGGCCTGCGGCAGGAGGGGATGGTTCGGGGCAGGACAGGGACAGTTTGGGGCACATGCAAGAGGGTGGGCATCAGCTCTGCCTTGTGGGACTCTGCCCCCTAAATACAAACTAAGAAGTGGTGCAGGAATTCACCAGGATAGGGCATTTTGCAATCAATGGAGCTGCCGCTGGGCAATCTTGGTCCCAACACTTAATTTTGCTGGGCTGGTGCAGTTTAAAATGCGATGAAAATACCTCACAGGGGTGTCCTGAGGCTCCGTGAGTAGCGGAGAGACATCCTGAGAGCAGCACTGCAGTCCACGTCCTATGTGACAGCACAGCACCACCTGTTAAAGCCCAAAAAGAGACTTAATTTTGATTTCTTTCTACTAGTTGATGGATCTGGTTTTGTCTTTCATGTGTTTTGTAGCTTGCAGTGGGCACGAGGCGCAGGTGCCGGGATGCTGCGATACCCAGCATTGCCAAACCCCTTCTCACAGTCCCCGGTGAGCAGCTTCTCCATGGCAAGAATTTCTTCCTGCCCTGCAAACTTCTGGCTTTTGGGGCAAAAAATGTTTGAGCGAGGGAATTTCCATGCCCATGGGTCTGCAGAGACCTGCCTGGGGTCCCCCTGCAGCACCCACCCTGGGGATCCGCTCTGCACGGAGGGGACAGCAGCAGCACGCCCAGGGATGCTGAGAAATAAATCATGGGGGCTCAACGATGCCAGCAGCAAGTCCTGGGGCAGCGCGGGTCTCAGGCATGGGTCACGCGTGATTAAACGCCTGGGGGGACAGAGATGGATGTGGGGAAGGGTTGGGGCAGGGGCACGGGTGGTGCTCTGCCCTCTGCCCCACAGCAGCAGCCATCCCCAGCCCGGGCAGAGGGCAGCTCGGCAGATCTTCAATCACGGGTGGAGTGAGCGCACAGAAGGGCTGTAAATTTGCTGACAACCGGTTTGTCCCCGGCTCCAGAAGCATTGAGGCTCAGCCTGCGGCCATGGCTGCTCCTGGCCACAACCTTGGGGGTGGTTTTGGTCTGTCCTCAGAGTGGCCGGTGGGTCAGGTCATCCCCGACCTGAGCAGGTCCCCAAATCCTGGTGGCAGCAGCTTCCCCACCAGCAGGCAAGGCATCATGGGGGCTGCTGCAGGGTTTTGCTGGGGCAGGAACAGAGAAACCGTCTGCACACTTGGGTTCATCCCAATGCTTTAACAGAGGAGTGGATCAGGAGGTGAAATTGCTTCGTGTGGCTTTGCTACGATATTTCGGCATCTTCATTTAGCTCTGGGTGACAAGTGAGCTGGCTGCTCCCCAGTGCTGTGCCAGGCAGTGCTGAATGCTACTGCGGCAGAGACTGGAGATGCTCCTTGCCCTCCCTGAGCCTACTTCGCACTCCAGATGCTGCTGGATGAGGAAAAGATAGAGCACAGTGAGGTGAACCCAGCCTTATACCTGCTTGGGATAGGGAAACTCATGAAAAACCTTTAAAAATATCCCCGTTTTCACCCCGCTTCGCCATCCTCCCCCAGTGGCTTCCACATGGGGACAGTCAGCGATTGCTGCTAGTGGAGCAATCTGCTCCGACCTCCTCCTCGCTGGCGAGGAGCATCTGAGGGCTGGGATGAGGGCAAGGAGATGGCTCCCGAGGGGCTTCGCCCAGCCAAATTCTGGGAATTAGGGCTGGCACAGGAATGGAGCAGCCACTGGGCAGAACTGCAGCTCTCCTCTCCTTCCTTGGAAGGAAACAAGCCTTGCCTTTGCCTTCCAGAGCCATTCCCTTTATCTCAAAGGTGGCCATTGTATTATTATTATTGATATTATTATCATCATCATTATTACTACTATGCACCTGGCCAGGACCAGAGCTCAGCGAGTGCTGCCCTCCTCCAAATGACGCCCGGGAGACTCCTGCAGATAATTCCCATCAACATTAATGCATTGAAGGGAGAATAAAGCCTGTGAAGTCCAGCTCTGCTTGTTCCTATGTGAAATAGGATGACTCTCAGCCATTCCCCAGCATGATGAAGGCCATTGGGATGTCACAAATTAACCGGATGGGATGGGGACACCGAGGGCAGCAGAACCGCTGTGGTTTTGGGGCTGGAAGGCTTTTTTTGGACTGATGCACGGCACAGCTCAGAACCCCTCACCACCTGGTTTTTACACCAACCATCCTTCAGTGAACCAAGCTTCTCCCTGCATCATCTGCCATTGTTATTGCTTTCTGCAGCTCACATCTCCTCGTCGGTGGGTCACAGATGAACCGAGCACACGCTGTCATCTGGGCACACTTCTCCCCTCTGGTAAGAGGGAATTAATTGCTGGCTTAAAAAAAAAAAAGGAAGAAAAACAGCCCATGGACCTGTGGAAACAGGGCTTGTAAGGGAAAGAAACACTTAGACATAAGCACAAATATATATTCTATATATGTGTATATAAAGAGAAGCATGGGGGGCAGAAGCTCTGTAGTGATGGCACCCAGTGACCCCCTGGTGTCTAGTAAGGGCTGGGCTCACACCACAGCCTCATTTTCCTACCTACACACCTATTTTTGGGTAAAACCCCTGGTTTTGAGCTGCCTGCCCCCTCTGCCTCTCTAGCCATGGCCAGAGCTGTGGCATTGCAGGTGGGAGGAAGGGACACGCAGCCATCACTGCCCCGCAGTCCCCAGGCACGGGTGGCATCGCTGCAGGGTCCCACAAAACCCCAGCTCTACCCACAGGATGAGGTCCAAGGGGCACACAGCCCCCCCAGCCCTGACCAATGGCAGGAGATTACTGCAGCTTTGGAGCAGACATGTGTAATGGCTGTGTCCTAGTTTTTGAGAGCAGAATCCAGCATAAAAAAAAAATAAAAAAGGCACAGTTGTGGTGAGAGCAAATATAGTAACTTGCTCTCACACCAGCTCTTCCAGGGTGTTACTAGCTGTAACACCATACCAGGGTCACATCCTCACAGGCTGGCATATCCCCTAGAAAAAGGGATTGTTTGCCCCCCACCTTCTCCTCCTCCCCAATGGAAAAGCACCCCCAGACCCATTTCTGGCTGTGCCTGAAACAACCAGGTGGGCATCTCACCTCCTTCAGGGTCCACAGCCATCCATCCCCACAGCCATCACCATCCCCACCCCAGCACAGCTTGTTTCTATTTAAAGGGAAGTGTTAATTTGAGCATCATCACTAATTACTAATTACTGACAGTCCTAGCTCACTGGGAGCTCAGGTCCTGGGAAGGCTCAGGTGGGTGCACTCCCGTTTCGGCGTGTCCCACCCAAATCACTGGCCAGCAGCACTCACCAGCCTCACCAAAATGTGCTGCAGCAGCTGAATCTGTCATCCTCCCCAGATGCCCAAATTGAAAGAATCAATTAAAGCCATTTAATCACCGATGGGTGGCAAGAGGGAGCCAGCCCAGTGGGTGCCATTGGGGTGCAACCATTGTCCCCGCAACGTCCCCCCCGGGACGCTGTAACCCAGCCCAATGCTGATTTACTGCCTCTGCTCCATTATCACCAATCAATTGAGCAGTTATTACTTAATGGGCTAAAACTGTCACTGGAATGTCCCAGATCACGGCGTGGCTAATTGGTACAGAACTAATTTGGGGGGCTTAATGAAAATGTAAATTCAGGCCCGTGAATCAAACAATTATTTCATTGCTACGAGACAGAGGGTGCTAAACCTAACTAAGGAATAAACAAAGTTAATCAGCCAACAGAAAATATTTACTAATCATAGAGATATGTAGCAAGAAAGAAATATTAGGCAATAATTTATTAAAGATTCCCAAACCTGCTCCTCTTCTTAATAACCCAGCGCACTGGCTTCCAGGAAGCCCCATCTTCATATTATTAAAGCGTTTGTTCTGCTTTCAGGTCTACTGGGCACCAGAGAACAAAAAAATATATTACTCTGCAAGATGAATAATTGCATCAATTTAAAATAATAGGGCCGGGCGGTGGGAGTGACACCGAATTGCGAGACGGATGCATTTTGGGCTTAATTATCAGCAGTTAGTGCTTTTTGAGCTCAAAAGTTAATTCCGATTCAGACATAAAAATTGCAAGGAGACATAAAGATGAAAGCCAGTGGAATTTTTCTTTCCTCTGCCTTTGCATAGCTTCTTGTCAAAACCTGCTAGCCTGGCACAATTTCTGTACATAAATGGGAATATTTCTCCTCAAACTTCCTGCTGATTCCCGCTGTGCAGCGATTTGAATTCCCTGCGGCATCGCGGCACATCCCGCAGCCTTGCAAGGCTGTGTGGGGCTGTGGGGCTCCCATCGCTGAGCACCGCGGGGTCCAGCTCCGCTTTCGGCAGAGGGGGCCAGCCCCGTGTCCCACCCTGGTTCCCTGCCTGTGCTGGTGAGGTGAGACGGGAGCTGGGGGGCTGCCGAGGTCCTGCCCTGGCCTGGGTTGTCCCAGGGGGATGGAGGGCTCAGTTCTGGTCCCCAAATGGGAGCGGGGCTGCCGCCACGTTTATCAACGCGGGATACCCCCCTCAAAACGGGGGCAGAGGAACGTGGGGGCTGTGGATGCGATTTCACGCCCCAGCAACATCGCTGCTCTCACTCCAGGGCTGGCGAGGGGGTCCCTGTGGCCCTGCTTTCAGGGGCCCAGGGAAAGGAGAAGGGCCTGACCTGCACCCCAGCACTCATTTTTGGGGCGATTCAGTCTTTTCGGGGCTGCCCCATCCCGGACATCCGCAAGCCTTGCTCTCCGGGCAAGGCGAAACCACTCAGCACTGCCAAAAATACCCTCTGCGTTTGCTTTGGCATGACGTTTTCCCCAAACTCCAATATTTGTAGTCCCAAAGCTGCTTTTTAGCTTCCCCTTTGGCCCCAGAGCAGCGCTGGGACATGGTCCTGGGTTTTTATCCATGAATCCCTTGCTGGGCAGGATTCCAGTGCTCACAGCCCGTTCCTTCCCCTTTCACGTCTCCAGGGTGAAGGACGGGGCCGAGAGCCGCGGTGTTCAGCAGACCCCAGCACTGCCCTGGGTGCCCCCCAAGCCCACCACCGCTCCTTCCGCTTTCTTTTTGTTGTATCTCCCTCCAGAGCCATTATTAAGCCCATTTTCCCCTCAGCCAGGCTAAGCCGTTTAGCGAAAGCCTCCGTCATTAGGTTAATGAATCTCGGCGAATTATTTCATACGCAGCCCGGTTCATCCAGAAAATGGAGCCGTGGTCTTGACAGCTTGATCAGCTGCGGGAGGGACAGCTGCCAGAGCCATCTGACATCCCATGACGTGCAACACGCCCGGTGCTGCTCAGGACCCCAATCCTGGCTCCGTCAGCGCATCTCACGATGGGGGAGGTCGTGAACCTGCCACCGCTGCAGCTTCATTGCAACATGGGGGGGGGAGGAGGGGGCACCTCGAAATGGGGGGCACAGAGCAGCTTTGCTTCAGCTGCAGCCTTCACACTCCTTCTTCCCAGGGTGGGGGCCAGCCCACGGCCGCCACCTCTCCACAGAGATGCCACGCCTGCCTCTGCGCCATGCGATGCCGGGAGCATCCCTCTGGAAAAGCCCAGGCCAGGGAGTGCAGGAGGAGGTGAAGGGCAGGGATGCTGCAAGGACAACCCAGCATGGCTCGGCTCTCCTCCAGCGTCAGGGGCACCTCTTGAATTGTGGCAACAGGACCTGAGGACGAGGCCTATTTACCCACCAAGCCCCTGGGTGCTCCTTGTCCTGAAACCACCTCATGTCATCCCTTGTGTCCCCGTGGCCCCGGCATCAATTGCATCTCACAGCCAGGAGCAGATTTGCTGTCCCAGCACCACATCCTGGGCCGTGCTGCTCGGCTCTCAGGGCTTCAAAATGCAATTTGGTTCCTTTGGGAAGGGGATGTACCCTGGGATCGGGGGGGGCATGGGTTGAGGTGGGGGGAAGGATTCAATTTTCAGCTTTCTGAGCCCAAACGGCAGCTGCTGTTGCTGCTCTGCAGCGCCGGCCTCGTTGGCATTCTCTGGCGATGCCACGCACCCAGCGGGACCGGCGGCCACTGCAGAGCCTGAATTATTCAGCTCAAGCAGAGCCCACTTGCTGATGGAGCAAGCAAGGACTCGGGAGCAGGACTGAGTGCTTGGCTGCGTCGGGAAGCTGTTCCCTGGCCCAGCTCCTGCGGCAGTGCCCGGCATCCCTCCCTCCCCGCGCTGTGCAGCGCTGGCACGCGCCCCAGTCCCTGGCCCCCAAGCTGGTCCACGGCACCGGCACAGTGTGGGAGAAACCCCAGATCTGCTGGCTGGATGCTGCTCTCACGATCTCAGCGGCAATAGGTCCAGGGCACCAGTCACACCTCGGAGAAAAAAAAGACATAAATAAATTGGTTTTTTTAAAATTGTCCCTTTCCACATTGAGGAAAAAAAGACATAAATAAGTTGCCACGTTCAAAATGCCCCTTTCCACACTAATGCTTAAAAATTCCCCCCGGTGCAGATGTGAGCCTTCCTCCCTTTCACAAATCCATCGGCGTTTAAGGACGCGCGGTTTTAGGTCACCACGTTCCTAACCAGGCAGGGTATTCAGATTGTCAGGGCAGAAACGCCTTCCCCGTGTCATTTTGTAAGCAATAAATATAAAAAGACCCAAGTGCAGCTCATATTTCAGTGTTAATGTTGCTGCCAAACATTATCAGGTTGAAGTTGTTTGTAAAAGAACAGCGATCGATACGGTTATATCTCTGGGAGAGCCGCTCCGGTGCATGATCAGCTTCACCTGCGCCCGCCAGCTCAGCACCGGAGCTCCGCTCTGCACCCCTGCACCCAGGACCTTTTGGGTTTTGTCTTTCCTTTTGCTGGGTTTTTAATTCAGCAGCTGGTTAACGTGCTTCGCTTCGTGCTTCTGCTCTCCAATGAGAGCTGAGCTCAGCGGCACCACAGCCCGGAGCAGTCCATGGGTCAAGATGATTAACAATGGGGAGACTGCTGAGTTTTTAGCAGTTCATAGGTGTTTCTGTGGCTAGGAGGAATGGTATTTCCCCAGGGAAAGGAAGAGAAGCCATCGTTTGGGTGGCCCAGCCAACGGCAAGTGGAAGCGAGCCCACGCTGGACACTGGGGACCCGTGCAAGCCCCCGTCACGCCCTCTTGCAACTTTGAGCAAACACAGCCGTAAAAACCCAACTGGCTGCCCATGGCGTACGAAAGCTGAGCTCACGTCTCTCTCTGAATTATTCATGCTTGGCTCTGGTTTTAGTAATATTAAAAAAGCTGCTGTTGTGGGAAACGTTGATCCAGCCTTCCAGGCTGGCCTTGACATGCAGGTGGGCCCAAACCTCGCCATGCGAAATGAGGCTGGGAGCAGCAATATGGCCCCCAAATCCTGGAATCATTGTGAGCCCATCTACGGGGGAAGTCTGGAGAGCAACCCTGGACTCTGGGGAAGACAGCAAGGCCAAGACTCCAGCTGTGGGACAGGGGAAGGTGCAATCCTGGGGTCCCAGCTTCTCCCCACTGCCAGAGGAGAGGGCCCCATCATGAGATCAGCCCCTGCCCCATCGTTTCTGAGCAGCTCGTGAGGAAACAATGGCTTTGGGGTACTCCTGAGCCTCCCACCTGGGATGCAGTGACTTGGGCCTTAAAACCACTGCACATATGGAAACGGGTGGAAAAAAGGCTGGTGGGTCAGGACTTGGTAGAAGCTGCTGCACAGAGCAGGCTGGGCTCAGGGCTGTCAGGTATAAATGCTATGTACTCAACATACACTGCATATTTTGATCTATTTTCCTCTGGGCTGGCAGAGTGGCTCTCCCTGAGGCAGGTCCTGCCTCTCTGACTCAGAAGGCTTGTTTCTCTGAAAGCTCTCCAGCCACTCGATCACAGCACGTTTGCGAGGCCAGGCCGTTAAACACGCACGGAGAGCGGCGACCGGCCCCTGGAGATCCCACCTGCCTTTCACAACGGAGCAGGAGTCAGGCACGTCTAAACCGTTTGGATTTGGAAAGGAAAATACTCCTTGTTAGCAGGGAGAATGAAACCCTGATTTGCCGAGGCTCTTGGCTGTCCCACGCAGGGTTTCCATGGCAGGGCTCTGAGCAGGCGGATAACAATCAGCCCTTCGGCTCTGCCTGCCTGGCCCTTAATTAATAACGCTGACCCTCATGCGAGGAACAGAGGAGTGATAGAGACACCCTTTAATTCCTCACACTCCTTTTCTCTCAAATTCAGCCCATCCTGTTAACAGAACACTTCTCAATGGCAACTCCCTTTGACTCAACAGAATTTTTTTTTTCCTTTTTGTGTGCCAGCACTTTTATTCTCCAGTTTTGACCCGATCAAGATAAGTCCTTTTTGCTTTGACAGATTTTGGAAGGAGCTAGTTTGTTGAGATTTCTTTTTTTTTTCACAGTGCTGCCAGACAACCTGAGAAGTCAGTTATCTCTGCAACCCGAATGGATTCAGAGAACCTGCTCAGCTCTCTAAAAGCAGATAACTGCAGTTTCCATCCTAACTCCAGCTACTTAACTCAGCTCTGAAGGCTCCCGCCACCCGATCTGCCCAGGGCGTCGTGGCAGGAGGAGAGGGCAGCACGGCGGGCAGCTGGCCCTGCCCATGATCTTGGCTGAGGGGCTTCAGTTCACTGCCCAGCACCCCCAAAACCATCTACATCATGGAGCGAGGATGCAAAAATGGGTTTGTGTCACCCTCCATAGTGGTGATGACCTGGCAAAGCCTCCATGACAGCCCGCTGCTCCTCAGCTCCCATCACCCTTCCTGCCAGGCCCACGTTCCGCAATAAACTGTTCCCAGCTAATATTAACTCCATCTGGATTATATAAAATATAATTTTCCACCCCTGACTAGCACAGCTGCGTGACGTGATGGGCTGCTCCAGTGCCACAGCATCAATTTTAGTCTTGCAAAGCATTCTCAGACTGAATTTTCCCTTATTTTTTCACTTTGCTGCCAAGGCAGGCTCACTTGCAACCATGTGTTTTAATCCAATTCTAGTCCCAGTGTTGGCATCTTGAGCTGTAATATAATTAATCTGGACTGATTACATTACTGGAGGTGTCACCAAGGCAAAGACCAAGCAAGGACAGCCCACCTCAACCTTTGCAGAGAGATGTTTGTAGGAAAGACAAGCTGAGAGCAGTGGCCGCATTTCCAGTGTCACCACAGGGACTCTCACAGCCCAGTACTGGTACCCAGCACCCTACGTCCAACACCTGGCCATCCCACTGGGCTGCATCCCACCGGGGGTGGGATCCATCCCAAACACCCTTGTGAGCCCACAGAAAATGTGGCTCATTGGAAACCGAACTGAGATGAACTCCGTGTGACAACCAAGCTTTGGTTGAACAGCGTTGGTCGGAAAACCGCAACCTGGAGCCATGGGATGGTGGGAGTAGAGTGAAGAAGACCAGACCTGCGTGCGTGTTTCTAATTAAATGCCAGTGTCCTGTCCCAGCTGGGTGACGTTGGACAGCGTGGGCGTGTAATTAGCAGGTACATTGTTTTATTACGGTTGAGCCCAGCATCGATCCGGCTCCCAGGCGCCAGGGGTGTGGGTGCCGCACCCGAGTACGCCATCATGAGCAGCGATCCCGCAACATTTATTGCATTTGTTATTCCAGTGCTGTCGGCTGGAGGCAGGTACACCTTCTGGGGCCTCTGTCTGTGTGAGAAAATCAGCATTACGCCCAGTTAATATTCGAGCTGTGATTAATCTAAATACTCCACCCCTGTTCCAATTACGCTCGTTATTTGCCTGTTCGTCCTTTACTTCTGTTGAAGTGCAAGCAGAGTCTATTGGAGCTGGGGATTTACGGCAGGTGCCAACCACTCCGTTCCTCGGCAGCAGTAAGTTATATTCCTGTTATGCAGTAAAAAAGGCTGGTATTTATTCTTCGGATTTTTCTTTCCCAAGAAAGTCACTGAAACTCACACAACAGCCAAAACATGGTTCCCTGTTTCATAGGCGATGTCACCGCAGCCACCAGCACGGTGGGGATGTGGAGGTGGCTCCGGGAGGTGGTTGGGAGGAGGTGAGCATCACCTAGGTGTCTCTGCTGGCCTCTGCAGCTTGGGACCCCATTACCCTGCAGAAACGAGATGAGCCAAAACCTCAGTTTCCCCCAGGAAAAGATCTTGTGGACTCTCCAGACCCCCATCACAGACTTCCAGCCCCGTGGCTGCTTGTAAATGGCTCTGCATTGGGCCAGCAGCCCAGAGGAGATGCTAGCCCCAGCCCTGTGCATCTGAGTGAAAGGATAACAGTTTATTTTTAGGCTGAGCACCGATGGGATGAAAGCCATTGATCTGAACTCATAATTACATCGTTATTTGTGCCCTACGAGATAAAGAGATTTCTAGCTGCAGGCTTTTTGAAAAGCCACGCTTGAAAGCAGATAGAAAATAGATTTATTTAGTTCAGCTTATCCATTTTTTAAGTGAAATGTTAAATGGTAACAGTTTGCTTTTATTTATTTTCTTTTTTTCCCCAGAAGATGGAAAGTCATGGAAGGCTTCTCTCCTGCTTGCAGGAGAGCATCAGTGCCCTCCTGACGACCTGGGATCATGCAGGGCATGTTCTGAGAGCTCCATAACGTGTTATTTTTATTAATTAAACCCTAAGGAGAGAGGTTAGAAGAAGGAAATAGAGGATACTGGCTTGGGTTGGGTCACTGGGTACTCCCACGATGCTCTGGAGCAACGTGCATCTTGGAGAGGGGCCATTTGGACATAGGCTGTATTTTGCATCTCCTGCCTCAGGAGAGGAACAAGAGCCCAACACTTTGTCAACATCTTCAGTCTGGTGCTCGTTGAGTGGGAGAGGTCTGCCCTGCTCACCAGTTCCGTAGCTTTTCCTCTCTGGTTGCACTGGCCGCTCTCCAAGACCAGCAAGAGACCTGCTTCCACGTCAACTGCTTAGCGTGCGTGCTGTCACCCGTGCTGTCAACTGCTTAGCGTGCGTGCTGTCACCCGTGCTTTACAGCCCTCTCAACGAAGAGCAAATCTGTATTGATCTCAGAACAACTAGAGCTGTAAATTCCTGGTCATGACTGGCTTGGCCAGTACTGAGATGAGAATCTATTGATTGCAGGCGAGGGCTAAATCTAATTAGCACGCAAAGAAACTGGTTGGAACAGCAGAACGATTCAGATGTTCTGAGATGTAATTAAAACTGTAAAGCTACCTACAAAAGCAGAACACGCAAATAATGGTCCTGATCAAGCGCAATTTGCAATCCAAGGGCTTCCTTTTCAGGGAGGCTGCGAATAAAATGGGAGCAGAAATATCAATCAAGGGGAACAAAGGACCCTCTCTTATCCCCACGGGTTCGCTCAAAATGCCTCTTTCTCTCTTTTGAAGCACTTTCCATTCAGGACTTCACAGCTAACTGCAGCTGGCGCTGCCTTGCCCGCAATTAAACAAGGCGGCATCTTAATCACAGGGGATACAGGGATGCTCGCTCCGGTGCTTGGCCAGAGCTGGGTGGCGTCTCCACTGGGACCTTTTGGCTGGGACCTCTCAGCTGGAACCTCTCTGCTGGCCACTCACCACACCAACGCCAGGCAGCAGGAGAGGAAAAACCAGTGGGAAGCTCTCATGCTGAAAAACACTGATAAAAGGAAATAAAAGCTCAATTTTAAGGTGATAGACATCTCTGGGAACTGTTTTTTTCAGAGGACAAAGACCCAATTATTCCCCACCACTAAAGCTTTGGAAGAGAACAAGCTTTAGCAGCAGAAAAAGGGGGATGCAATCAGCTCCGCTGTTCTCAGTGCACTTGGTAATTACAAGGCTGGTAGTTTGCTCTTTCTTCCACCCACCCCACCTAAGATGCCACCGTCGGCAGTCACTGGGAGCCAGCACGCACAGAGCTTCACCATTTCTGGAAAATAACCCATTTTCTCCGCTTCAGCCTCTCAGCGCCCAGCATGACATAACCAAAGAGCTTTGTGCCCCTTGTCCTCACAAGCCGTCCCTCTCCTTGTCTTCTGAAGACATGCCAACCACAACGCATCCCGCAGCTCCCTGGGAGCTGGCGTCATTTTTCACCTTTTCCTTGGAGTTTGCCCCCAAAGGGGAGATCACCTCAGACAGTTCAGCCACTGCTGTGTATCTTTAACCTCTGGTTGTTTTCTTCCCAGCGTGCATGAGAACATGAGGTCTTCTCCTGACCGGTGGGAGAGCTGAGGGTCCTCTTTAAGAGCAGTAGATACTGCCAGTGCCACAGCACTTTAAATATCTTGGTGATTTTCTACACTAGTCTTTGCTGTTGGCTCTTACAGAAACACTCTAATTACCATAAAGCGAGAGCTAACGTGCCATTTTGACCTTTTTGCTCCAAGATGAGTCCAGGTGGCCAGTGGTGGCTCAGGGGAAGAAGGTGGATCCTGGCCTGCAGATCTCTCCTGGGCAGTTATTCTCAAAGCAACTGCAATGCACTGTGATGGCATCTCATCAGCGTAGGCACCTCTGGGGGCTTTAACTGCCCCTGGCCCTGTCTTGAAGAACCACCACTGGCCTCGCCTTGGGGAAACCACGGGTTAAACCTGCCGTGTGTGGGAGCAGCCATGGGGTTGGGGCAGCTCCACCACCACCCCAAGGCTGTCGTCCATGGAGCCATCGAGGCTCAGCAACAGCTTACGTGAAGACTGCATTTGGGGGGCCACCACCGCAATGGGTGCTACTGAAAGGGTGAGGGGGTCCCACCACCAGGATGGAGGGTGCTGAGGGGGTCCCATCACCGAGATGGAGGCTGCTGAGGGGACACCAGCCCTGGTTGTGGGCATCCTTCCGGCACCTCCTTCCCATGCCGTACCTGGAGCATCAGTGACATCTGCTGCTGTCTCTGAGCATCAGCATCGGACTCACCACGCAGCCACCCACCACGGCTCAGCTTCGTCCACGTGAACCCTCTCTGGGTACACAGAGGGTCTGGGTTTCCCAGAGAGGCCAGGCCACCATCCGTGTCCCCCTGCTCAGGGCAAGGGCATGGTCCCCATGGAACCGTCATCCACTGCCATCCCAGGAGCTCCCACCATCTTGGTGTGCCCTTCTCTGGAGCCAGCACCTCAGGATCTGCTGGAAATCAAGCCTAAAAATGCCAAAATAAAATAAAATAAAAATTTTTAGAGAGAAGAAAAAACTTTGCTTGAGTTGTGCAGCAGCCAGAGGAGTGTTTTCCTGCACCAGTTTTTTTTGGGGTGGTTTGTTGGGTGGAACAGGAGCTGCAGTTACTTAGGAGAGCAGCTCCTTCTCCCTCAACCTGCGGAGAACCGCTAAGGGGTGAAGAAGGGCACGGGAAGGTTCATTTCTCATGGGATGGGTTTACCTTTCAAGAGACCCCACAGAAGTGCCAGAACAAAGCTGCAACCACCACCACACATGCTGTGGTCTTCCCCAGCAGCACGCGCCCATCACATTTGCACCCGATGAGGCATGACACAAGTGGGAGCTCACAGATGTCTTTTAACCCAGACTAGTCATCCCCGTTACACCCAGGGGCGTAGGAGAGCAATGCCGAGCTCTGCAGAGCTGGGACCTCTCCCCACAGAGAAGGGGCTGCACCCCACCATCCCAAACTCCTCAACACCTTGCACCCAATGCAACTTTCCCATGCTCCCAAGTCCGCCACCAGTTCCCACAACCAGGACATCTGCCCACCCCACCACCCCATGCTGAAGTTCATGTTCCCCCAGCGAATGACAGAAGCCAAAACACACCGCGTTTGTGGGTTTTTTCTTTTCCAAGTCTCACTTTATTAGATACCACATCAAGAGAGGATGTTGTGCTGCATGCAGCGGAAGACTGGAGTATTTCTAGTTCCTGTGTAACATTTTCTTTCTGGTAATAGTTGTAAACTGAGATTTTGCTGTAAAATCACTGCATGCAAGTTTGAATGCAAACAGCAGTAGAAGAGGCTTTTTTCTTTTTTTTTTTTTTTTGCACCATTCCCAATCCATATGTGCATGCTTTATTTACAACAAAAAGTCATTCAGGGCAGAAATTACCATCAGAAAAACCGAGAAGAGGGTGGCAAACAGACAGGACTGGAGTTTGCACAATACCGGGAGGGGACTGGCAAGTTGCACTTTATTTTTTTGGGTGCAAAGAGATGAGTATTACCTTGAGTATCATTTATCTGAAGGGAAAGCAGGCTGAGCAGAGGATGTCAGTACAGGACATGGGTAAAGGCATCCTTGATTTAATTGTTCTGCACACAAAAAGGAGGCTGGGCTGTTGCAGGTCTGCAATTACTGAGATTTAAAAAAAAAAAAATAGAAAAAATAAATAAAAAAAAATTCGTGTTGGGCTGCTGTCGACATCGCGACCCTCGAGGCTGTCCAGAGGCCGCGAGTGGCACCAAACCCCATCAGCAGCCGTCTGGAGGTGTCATGACTCTTCCACTATCGAGAACAATCCACCTCCAGAGGATCATTAAAGCACAGGTTGAAGACAACGGTTCTTGTGCAGATTTGGAAAAAAAAAAAAAAAAAAAAAAAAGGCAACAGGAAAAAAAAACAAAAACCAAACCCAACCACACAAAACCCAACACCAAAACCCAAGGTTGGAAGACCTCTAACTGTTCCAGCTAATTCCAGTGTTTGTGGTATTTTAAAGCAATAATCCTTGCACACATCTGAAGCTGGTGGAAGTAATCTTCTCCCTCGGCTTCCCTCCTGCATGTGGTACGGCAAATGGTCAGCAAGGAAAAGGACAGTCCGGGAGGGCCACGGGATGGCCCGCGGGGTTCAGCTAGTCACTACTGCACAGCTAGGCCGTGAAGAGGAGGTAGTCACAAGCTTTGAAACACAGGTGGGCTCCTACAGCAACGCAGCGGGCGAGTTCCTCAGGCAAAAGGAACCGCGCACAGCGCCTGGAAACATCTGCAAACCAACCCAAATCTCCGTTTCCCTGCGAGCACAGAGCGGCTCCCTGCTTCTCATCATCATCATTGTTGGGTTAGTGGTGGATCTTCTCAGCAAAGGACGTACCACAATATTGCTCAGTGGGCCAAATCAGAACTAAAGCTCAAGCAGGACTCGCAGGGTTACATCAGAGAGACAGGCTTTAGCCTAACCACGACAACACAGATACCAGGCTGCGGGTACGACCCACGCCAAAGCCAAACAGCTTTTTTTCATTATTGCAGCTGAGGTATCGATATCACACAAGCAAAATGGGCCGATGCTCCGACACCGGTGGTCAAACCCCCCCGCCAACACCGCGCTGGTGGCCACGCATCCCGCTGGGAGATAAAGGAGCCACGAGCTGGTGGTGGTGGGACGAGCCACGCGAGCACGGGCTGGAGGAACACGGGGCGTCACACACACAACAGGGAGGCTATCACGGCGTGCGTGAGGCTAGTGAGAGAGGAGGAACAGTCAGAGGGTAGCTATTGCTTGACAAAGTTACACACCAGGATAATTCAATGACCTCCCCTCCCCGGAAAAAGAAAAAAAAAAAAAAAAAGAAATTAAAAAAAAATCAAAAGCAAAGGAAGGGAATACAAAAGATCTGGGTTAGTTTTCAGGTGGAGGTGAGGACAGGGCACAGAGGATGCTTGGAGGAGGCAGAGGAGCGTTGCTGCCCTGGGACTGAGGCGTGTAGCAAGGCGTGACTGCGCTGGAAGACAGACATCAGAGATCTACAGGGGCTGGGCAGAGGACGGGCCGGTTGGGGAGGTGGGGCAGTGGCTCCCTTTAATCACTGGCAACGTGGTTCTCATTTTGGAGGGTGTGCCAGCGTTCAATCTTCTTATCCTTGTTCTTCAAACATTCATACCAGTGTTTCAAGCGCTCCCCCTTAGCCGTAATGCCGAGCTGACAGCCTCCTGGAAGAAAGGGAGAAGAGACGTCATATTCAGAGATGATGCTGAGGTTCCAGGAAACCACTTCCACGGGGACAGAGCCCACGACTGCGGCATTTCTCCCCACCTCCTATATTTTAAGTCTCATGGAACCAACTAGAGCTGCTCTGCCTGTGCGGAAGACCCCATGGGATGCTGGAGATGGGGCAGTGCAGTGGGTCCCAACACTGGATCAGCCATTCGACGGCCCGATACAGGCACCCAACCAACCTGCATGGTCCCACCTCACAGCTCATGCTGGGCAGGTGACCCACGCATCCCTCCCGTACAGTGAGCACCACATCGAGCCTTGAAACTGCATCCCGGAGCGCAGAGACTTGCAGCTCACCGATGTAATCGTTTGATTTTCCAATGTCATAATCCCAGACAGAAATGTCCAGTGACTTCTTGGCCAGATCGCTGTGCTTTATGTCATAGAAGAACTCCTGCAGAAGGAGAACACCCATGTCACCACAAGCGTCCCAGGAAAATACACCCAGAAAGCTGCAGGTAAGGAATCACAAGTGATCTCTCTGTACAGCCTGAATTCAAAATCCAACGCGAGGATATTTAAAAATACACAAGCAAAGAGCAAACGCTCCTTCCCTGCGGCACCGCTCCTCCCAGGATCACAGCACGCTGCACAAATCCGTAAGCCGAGCTCACCCCTTGTACCTAAGCGAGCACTTTGCAGGCGTCCCATCGGGGCAGCACCAGCCGCGGGACCCCCCCGGGATGCTCATCCCACCCACAGCCCCGGCCAGGGGGACACAGCAAAGTGGTTCCTAAACATTCCTGGGTACAAAAGGGGAAAGGAGGCTGAGCGAGGAACCGAACCTCGGGGAGTTGTTTTCCACCTCCTCCGCACAACATAGTAATTGGCTAAGTTGATTTAATAATTCAACAATTAGACCTGTCCTTACCTCATTAAACTCAGGATTCAATGTTTTCTTCTTAATCTGCGTCTTGTGCTTGGCCTTTTTTCCCATGTCGGGTTTCAGCCAACTGGGGGCAACAAAAACCAGCTCAAAGCTCAAGTGCAAGAACAGTGTGAGCTTACAAGCTAAAAAAATCAAAAAAAGTGAGGTTTTGGGCTAGAAAAAAAAGCAACTGAGGATAGTTAAGGCAAAGAAATGGGTTAGCCAGTCTCCCTTCCACCTGCTAAAATGATATTAAATAAATGTAAACCAGTAAAGTCCTGAATTATTTTTTTTTTCGCCGTTGGATTGCCAGATGAGACTTGGGAAACCACAAAGTTTTGCACAGAGTGCTGAGCTCAGCGGAACCCTTTCTGGGGGAGCATCTCTTGGTCAGAGCGGCTGGGTAACGTTCAGATACCAGAAAGCCACGAGCCTGCGCACGCCCTCTTGATGTCCTTCCAAACCACGCCTTGGTCCCAAGTCTTTTTTTCCCTGAGCCGTGCTAAAAGAAGCAATTGTAGGTGTTTCATGGAGCAAAAGTGGGTGAACTCTGCATTTCACGGGGAAGGAACCTGCCAAGGCCGACAGCGAGGAGGAGCCGAAACGCTCGGGGAATGTGGAAAATGAACAACCGGGTCGGTCGCCAACGGAATAGCGCAATCGCACAGCCGGTCACAAGCCTGGCTGCTGGAAAACCCAGCCAAGAATGTGTGAATGCATACAGAGGTGGGGAAAAAAAAAAAAAAAATATATTTTTTTTTTTTAAAGGCTAAAAATAGCCCATTAGTGTTTAATACCAGACAGACCAGTATGCTCAGCCAAGGTAGGTTCACCCAGAGAACGTGGGAAAAATCAGGGCTCAGGCTTCGCAGCCTGGCTGCAGACCCAGAACTAAGCTGTAGGGTTGGCATTAATGAGATCTGTGTTGGAAGCTGATTTAAAAAGGGAAAGCCACCGTCTTCCATTTGTGGAAATGGAAAATACAAAATAATAAGAGATGCTGAGAGAGAAAACGACTCAGTTCCACTCAGCTACAAAAAGATGTGCAAAATGTTCAACACGGTAGTTATTGAGTGTGTTTTATGGAGAACAGAGGTTTTTGTTCTGAAGGCAAAGAGAAAACAGCAACAAAATCTACAACCAGGAATGGCTGCAGGGTCCTTTCCGTGTTGCAGTTTATGACTTTAGAGTTAAAATTATCTCGCTCCCCCACGTTCGCAGGAGCTGCTCGACAAGCGCTGCTCCCCCATCACCTGCCTCCGCAGCCGAGAGCGCCGACGGGCACGCTGCTGCTCAAGGAGACCCGCTCCACGTCACGGCAAGGTGCTCAAGTAGAGCGTGGCCACCGCGCACGGGCATCGCTGGCCCACAGCTCAGTCCTGCCTGAGGTCTCAAGGCGCTTGGGCAACTCTCTCACCTCTCCAGTGGTTTTGGAAGGAGCTTTCAGAGCAGCTACTGCCCAAGGACAGCGGGTGGCTCCACGACCACGCGTTACTGCACCGAGGCATCCCCAGGTCCCACTTACAGTTTAACGAAAGGGTCTGAGTATCCGTTGGCATCCATGGCCGCTAAATGCACGCAGCGAACGATGCCGACAATCAAGCCACCCTGCTGGGTGCTGTACATGAGGGACACGAGGATCTTCCCACGCTCCTCCACGTCCCCGCCACGATCTACCTGCAAGAGGAAGTGACCGGAGATGGGGACACAGGGGCTGAGTGAAGAAGACTGTCAACTGCAGAGCAGATGAGACAAGGTGAATACAAGGGAACCTGTACCCCCATGAGGAGGAGTGGGAAAAATAAAAATGAAAAAAATATGGGGCTCATGCATGAGAGATGATGGGTGAAACATTCATGGAGCATGCTGACCTCCAAGGACTCTTACCTCCTCTTCGTACAGTGCCATCCCACGGGATGAGCCGGTCGTTCCAGCACGCTTCATCTTGGATGCGAAGGGGAAAAAAGAGAGACTGCCATGAGCTGGGAGATGCACCGTCCTATGGCAAAACCCACCCCAGGAGCCCAGCCCAGCTGTTTCACTGGCCTCAGGGTGGAAGGGGGCTCAGGTACATCCATCTGCTCCATCAACCTCCACCTCAGCAGACTCAGCACCTCACCCAGAGCACTGGGGAGCGGAGCTCAGAGTGGGAGCAACCTGCCCTGTGCTGCACCTACTGCTCTCCGCTGGTTCCAGCTCCAAGCTCACCACCAGCTCCCTCACGTGCCATTTGTTAGCATCCTCAACACTAATGGTAGCAGAAAGAAATTTCACAGAAACTCACTGGTATTACTCTCTCCAAGCAGATGTTGAAGTTCTTTTTCTGGTTGGCTTTGAGTTTTTTCAAGGAAACTCTAGTTTCTCCAATAAACTCATTGTGGCCAAATTTGTCTTCATCACACACAGAGATCCTGATGGGAAGAGGAAAGGTGAACATCAGCCGGGCTGGAGCAGTACCTGACTCCAGAGCACAAAACCACTCCTGCAAGGGCACTACTTGGGGTGGAGGGACAAAGCAAAGCAAGCCAGCCTCCCTCCTGAGGAAGGCTGGTTTGCTATGCTCTGTGCGAGGAGACCCACGGTCCTCATCCCATCACACCATGGGATACCCCCACTCCTCTGCTTGCCTGAGGGTTTTCCTTTGCATGTCCTCATCTGTGATGCCGTGGTAGACCAGGGTCTCGTTCCACACAGGGTTACGGGTGTTGCGCAGCGTCTTCGTCCTCAGCTTATTTGACTACGGCGTCAAAACCAGACATGGCATCGTTACACCCCTGAACTCCTCCCAACCTAAATTTAGGCTCCTAGCAGAGGAGAGTGAATTAGATGCCCCATCACATCTGGCTCACAGAGGTGATTTGACCGGGGCATGGAGGACTCTGCAGGACGTCACCGCTGCCTGTTGATGCTGTCACGCCGGTGAGCCATCAACTCCAGGTGAGCATCGCCAACCTGACAAGGTGGGCCTTTATGCAAGCACCAGGGTCTCTGTCACCTGCCGTGGCCAGGGCAGCCTTTACCGCCCGGCTTTTTTGACTGTCTGGGGTCTACTCACTCAAGGACACTTATACAAGAACAAGTTGGACAGGGCAGGCTGCATGGGGCTTGGGTAGCAGTGCTTATGGTCTAAAGGAGATGACAGCTTGGGAAAAAAGGAGCTCTGTCATGTGTTCATGCGTTTGTCACAAACACAAGTGCAAAACAAAAAATTAAAAGATCAGCAAACATGAGAGCAACAGAAACCAAAGCACTTCCTGAGATCATGACACCTTGATTTACTCTGCACGAAACCAGAAAGTCCCTGCACAGAAAGCAAACCCATAAATATCAATCCAATGGTTTTATGACCAGTTTTCCCCCTTGTTTTACACTCAGTTCCTCTGAAAAAAACTCTGCTGCAGCCCCCATGCAAGGCTCCAGCACCCCTGGGGCACTGGGCCAGCAGTGGTCACCCTGTCCTGGAAGGTTTCCCCACCGAGATCAGCTTTGGTGGGCTGGGGAGTGAGGTTTCCAGGGCTTGGATGGAGGGCAGTCAGAGTTTACACAACAGTTATTTCCTCACAGCTCTAAACGAGAACGAGCTGCAGCTTCAAAGCAAACGGCTCGTTCAATCTCCGGCAATAATTAGGTTGTGTGTCAGATGTTTTGCGATGCGTTAACAATGTCGCCTCCTCTGCAGCTCCCCTCCATCCCTCAGCAGATCCCTGGCTGCAGGATGAGCTGCTCCACGGGTACGGGAGAGCGTCTGCGAGCACCATCCCCTTTCAGAGCTACCGCCTGGGTAAAACAGCGGCAGCGAGCGATCGCGCGGAGAAATCAAGGGGAGGAAGTCTGACCCCAGGTAGGGACCTTGGGAGGCTTTCAGAAACCTCTGCCTTTTGGGGTTTGCTTGGAGCAAACCCCAAACCAGACAAAGCCTCACCTTGCTGGCTCCTGGCAAGAGGTGCAGTTTGACGTAGGGATCGGCCAGGCCGTTTGAGTCCATTGGTTTCAAGCCCTAGAAGATAATAAAGGAAACGTGGTGCGTGATTCCTGCTGAGGGAGAGCCAGGGAAGAGAAAAAGCTACCGGTGAAGTGACTCGGTAAGGAGAAAACATGCTCAGCAAGCCAGGAGCCCCAAGCAGCAGTGCCGGCAGCGCTGAGCTGGGTCTCCTCGGGGAGCAGTGGCCACACCACTTCCATCCCATCACATGGCTTAAATCAGGAAAAGATGGGGAGAAAAAAAAAAAAAGAGGGGACCACTCACTTTGGCCTTGATGAGGGTGCAGTGCAGGGAGCTGTTGTCCTGGTCGTAGAGCAGGCTGAACTCCAGCGCGCCCAGCGTGGCTGATGGCAGGAGGGAGGAGTGGGAAACAGGACAGCGTTAGAACCCCAGCCAACAACTGGGTTTAATCAGCCCTAATTAGCAATAATTAGAAAGATTGGCGATTCCAATTTAAAGCTGTTTAAAGCACACGGGACTGCGCCGGCATCGGACAAACTGCCGTGCAGAAATCCAGCCGGATTCACGAGCTCTGGTCCTCAAAGCTTTACAGAGGGGTAGCGCAGAACCGCAGCTGGGTTCGTCTGCTCCTATCCAAGCATGATTTCCATACCCACTCCTGGCCCGGAGTGGCTCTTCCCGTTTCGGGTGGGAAGAGGCCAGACAAGCAAAGCACTTGCCCTCAAGCAGCAAAATCCCTTTTAGGGGAGCAAATGTCCGAACACCGAGATCTCACGGCGTAAAGGCACTGAAGCCACTGAGCCTTTCCTACAGACGAGTCCAGCAGCTTTTCTCGCAGCAAAGGATGCTCTGATGGAAACCAGCAACCACCTTCGGGACTCGAATTTGGAAGCGGGAAGGCTGGGTGAGCACAGAGCCTAAACCATCACACATCTGAGCTCAGTAATTTGATGCAAAAGTGACCGAAGATCGCACGAGCTGTGCTGAACTGAGCAGGCACAGCCCAGCTCCAAGCCCTGCAGGGAAGCGGTGTTCCCCAACGCCCCGAAATTCCAGGTTTCCCAAAGAAACCATCCCCTCCCCTCTGTCCAGGCGCCCCGCATACATACTGCCTTCATCAGAATCGTAGCTGTTGGCATCCTCCTCCTCTTCCTCCTGGGGTGGCTGTCGCAGCGGGGCTGCTGGTGCCGGCGGGACGGCGGGGGGCTGTGGGAAGGTGGGGGGCTGCCGGACTGGCCTCTCCTCTCTGGTGGGGGGCACAACGTAGCCCCCTCCTCGATCCTCCCTGGCAGCGGCACGGGCCGGCTCTGGGGGTCCCAGGGGTGGGCTCGCTGCAGAAGGGACCCCGTTAGCCCCCAGTATGCTCTGCCCCCCAGCCCCTCACAGGCAGCCAAATTTTACCTTGTCTCTCCGGGAATCGGCCGCCCGCCCCAGGACCCGGTCTTCCCGCTGCCGGTGACACTGGGGACGGATGCAGAATTACCGTGGTGATGCCCTCCAACCCTTTCCCACCCCAGCACCACCACTGCCCCATTGGGGTGTCGCCCCCCTGCTGGGACTAAGCATCCTGGACGCATCCCCATCGCATCCTACCTGCGGGTGCTGCCGGACCGGGACCGGGAGCTGGGCCGGCAGCGGCCGGCGGGGGAGGCCGGGGGGCTTGCAGGGAGTTGGTCCTCTTCACGCCTGCAAGGAGAGGGGAGAATCAGCATTTTGGGGGCCAGGGGCTTTGCCTGTGTTGAGGAGGGGGTTACAGCAGAGAGGAGAGAGGTTTGGCCAACGGATGGAGGTGGCGGCGATAACGGCTCAGCCCCGCGTGCTTTCAGGTCAGCGCTGTGGGGAGCGGGGGCAGCCCGGGCTGGAGCAGGGAGCGTTTCGTTATGGGGACTCCGTGCTGCACCAGCCCACCCACAAAAGAGGGAGACGTGGGAGAAGCGGAACAAGGACAGATGTGGTGGTGGCCAGGCACTGGTCTGAGCTGGAAGGTGAACAAATCCGCGAGCATCGCTGCGACACCCGTCACAGCCCCAGCCCCTGGACCACCACCGCACAGCATCCTCCTGGGGCGCACAGGGGTTACCCCCCCGAACACAAATTAAAATACTGCCCCCCCCCCGCAAGCAGCCGTGAACTGACTTCCTGCCACTGAACATTCCCTTCTTCCCCAAGAAATGAAAGAGGACTTGGCCATTTTCCAGCCATTTTTAGCTTCACCAATTAAACCCGCAAGCTCAGCTCCTCGATGAAAAGCGGTTGCTGTGAGCACCTTTCCCCTTCTGGAGGCACCTGGGGAGGATCCAGGCGCCGCCGAACACTGTCAGCCATCCGATCGCATCGCAGCCATTTACAAGGGCTCGGGGGACAGCAAATTCTCAGGAAACAAGAAACAACATCCCCATCCAGGCACTGGGCAGCGAAACATGGGCTCCCGTGGGGCACGGTAGCATGAAAAATGCTTTCACTCAGGGTCCCAACTCAATTGCATTTCATCTCTGCTTAAAATCAGCCTGGTGAGCGCAGAGCCCGCTCCTTTTTCACCTGCAGCTCTCACATGATACGTGGGGCTTTTCAAATTCATGTCCTTCTGTGGGTCAGAAGATGCTGCTTTGCAGGGAAAAGCATGGCAGGATCCCACCTCTCCTTCCCACACACAGGGGAAGGGATGGGAATCCCCCTCCTCACCTCACCCCGACCCCACCAACACCCCAGACCTCCCAGTCAAACCCCACGGAGCAGCGTAAAACAGCCGGCACCGGTGCTCGGCGATGTGAAAGCCCTCAGCATCGCTCAGTGCTGCACCTCGGGCGGACACAACCCGCGTCCGGCTGCCGCCTTCGTGCCCCCCGCCCTCTCCTCCCGAGCAGGCAGAAGCGCAGCTCTCACCAGGGCTCCTGCCGACCCCGCTCTCGGCAGCGTAGTCGCGGTTCTCGGCGTCCCCGCCGGCGTGCTCGCTGCCACACGGGCCCTGCCTGCCCTCGGCCGGCTTGCGGCCGGGTGCCGCGTGGCTCCCTCGGGCAGCCGCCGTCGCGTCGCTGCCTGCGGAGAGAGGGATAAAGGCGGCAGTGAGATTCGCACCCCGTCCCCAAAGCTGTGAGAAGAGGCGCCTGGGTGTCAGCAGGAGGAAGATGAGGATGAGGATGGCTCCGGCCGCTGCAGCATCGCCCCCAGTGCAGGGGGGGGGGATGAGAGAGGGCTCTGCACCATCAAACCTGCAAGCGGTGGTTGGGAACACCCAAAGGACATCCCAAAGGACACAGCAAGCCATGGGGACACCAGGAGACAGAAGAGCCCCACGGAAAAGCCAGAGGCATCAATCAGCCAGTCCTCAGTGCCCGCCATACCCCTCGTGCCTTTCCAGCTCCACGGCCCCCGGGACAGGGGGATCATATTTTCTTTTTGCTGATCACCTTCCATTTATTAGCGAGACGACAGCGACAGCTGCCTTTGCCTCTTACTTCCATCCACCCAGCAGCGACTGCCCCAGCGGATAAATCCCGGCCGCACGCGCCAGGGCGCCGAGACTGCTTCACAGTGACGAATTGCAACCCAGGGCCGTGATGGAAAAGGTCTGGGCGCTCGCCTGGCTCGTGCCGGAGACACTGGGTATAAATCTCTGCTGTGACATAAATGGGATGTTTATCCTTGGCTGGGCGCTCAGGGTCAGCGGGCGCAAGGAGAAAGCGAAATGCAACAGATTGCGGGTGGGGGGAGAGGCGGGGGGTAAAAACGCCACACTGCTGAAGGAGAGGGAGAAGGGGAGACGAACGTCCACAACCAGGAGCCCCGTGCAGTAGATCATTTTCCAAGGGAGCTTTAGGAAAATCACGGGGACGTCAGGAGCATGCTGACTGCCGGGAGGGACCTGCGGAACCTGCCAAACCCTCCAACGGTGAAAACGGGGGCTGTTAGTCACAATTAACTCCCAGTGCCAGCAACAGCACCCGGGGGATGCGGGTCCAGCGCAGTGCAGGGCGTATACAGGGTTGGAAACTGGTGAGCCCTGGCAAGGAACATGGCTTCGCCCCCGTAAGCGGGAGGTGGCAACGGCTGCCGCTCAGCGCAGCCCCCTTGGCTGACATCGTTACTAAACACAACGCCGCAGGCAGAGCCTCCGAGGCTGCGACTGCCGGGGGTGCGAGGTAGAACCATGAAAAACCACCGCTGCATCTTCACCTCGCTCTGGTACCCGGCACAGCACCGAGAGCTTCGGTGGGCGAAAGCCAACAGAGCCAGAGCCAAGCAGCTCGGCAGCTCCATCGCTCACTGACACGTGTGAGCCTCCCGAACTTTCCATGGGAGGTTTTCTAAGGAACTTACAGAAAGCCACCTGCCAGTCCGCGGCAGGAAACGACACCTACGGCAGCAATTCCGCTCGGCCCTCTGCAATCCCAGCGTTTTGGCCCCGGCGCGCGCAGTGGGTGGGGAAGCCCCAGAATAACTCGGTCCCCGTGAGGTGGGCGGCAGCAGCGAGGAGAGGTCCTGCCGCTGCCACCTCCCGAGGGAAAACACAGCAGGGAAAAGGCAGCAGGAGGGAGGGAAGGGGCTCAGCGGCGCTAGGGAGGGGGCAAACACCAGTGCTTACCATCGGAGTCCTGCTCGGCCGCGGGCCCAGCGTCCGCCTGGCCTTGGGGGCACAAACAGAGCGAGAAGCGGTGAGGCTGCAGCTGCCCGCCCCACCAACGCCAACCTGGGCCGCGCTGCCGCTCCTTCCCCACGTTTCCCTTCTTATTTTTATTTTTTCTTGGTTTCTACATCACCACCTTCAGACCCAGGCACTGTCCAAACCCCTGGCCAAGCACCCCAGCATCCCACCCAGGGCCGATATCCCCACACACCCGGCCACCCCGACTCAGACAGAGGGAGGGGGTCAGCACCCCGCTGTCACCTACCTTGAGCGGGCGCACGGGTGAGGAGTTTTGGGTCCTGGGGGGGCGGCTCCGACGGGCTGGGCTGGCTGGGGGCTTGGGGTCCCTTGTTCTTGCTGACGGGCATTGGCTGGGGCAGGACTTGCTTGGGCAAACCCTTGAAGAACCAGGCGCCGGAGCGCTTCCACACCTGGGGAGACAGGAAACGAGGTGGCACCCGTGTCTCGGGTGGGACGCCGGGCGCAGAGCCGGCAGCCAAATATACTTATATAGCGTTTTATACAGAAAACAAGACCATCCTATAAGAACCAGACTCAAGTAGCTGGGCAAGGCTTAGTGGTGCTGGGGGACAGGTTGAAAATCCTTGGAGCATCCCCCAGGAGCTGGTCCCATCTCGGAGGTCTGGGGTGGGGACAGCGCACAGGGCAGGGACCGCGTCCCCGCTCTGGCACGAGGAAGCGCCCGGCCAGGCGCGCTCACCTCGCGCTGCTCGCTGCAGATCTTGCAGAGCCAGATGGCGTGGGGCCGGCTGTTGGTGGTCTCCACCCCGCACTTGGTGCAGACGTTCTGCAGAGAAAGCAAAGTGCCAAGTGGCAGTGGGAATGCCGCGGCCACCGCGAGGTCCTGTCGTGCCAGCATCACTCCTTTGGGAGTGCGACGTTAGCGAGGGACAGTTAACGAAGGATGGTTAACGAGAGCCCTCCTGGTACAAACATCAGTCACATCCCCTCACGCCACGCGCAGAGGGATGCTGGGCGATGGAAACGCGCGCTGAAGGACCAAGGTGCCCACTTTTGTGCCGGAATGGGGGTCACATGGGTCTGGGGGCCCATGCCCGGCAGTGGGGTGATGCCTCACCTTCTTGCAGTCCTCGCAGACGACGCAGGGGGACCCCCGCGGCCCCAGCTGCTCCCCGCAGAGGATGCAGCGGTTCACGCCATCCCCCAGCACGCTCCGGCGCATGTCCTCCAGCCGGGTCATCAGCCGCCTGGCAGAAAGGGGACAGGGGGGTTGTCAGGAGAAGCACAGCATGGCCGGGACGCGGGGGTCCCGCTGCCGCCTTTGGTCCAGCCACTCCTTTTCCTGGTGCAGCTTCCGGCAGAGCCTCTCCTCTCCCAACAATGGGAAAAGCCACATCCCAGGGGACACGGAGCGTTGCGGTCCCCTACAGCTTTATATTGCATCACTGGTAACCGCCACCGACGCCGTCGGAGAGCGGACGCCGGCTCCAGCTCCTGCCTGCGTAAAACCCACTCGAGTCAGGGCCTCTGCGCAAAGCGGTTCGGCAGCGGCGAAGCAGCTTTTTACCCCCAAAATGGAAAACTTTCCACCCAGTCCCAGCAACTGCCCATGGAAGAGATCTTGGAAGGGCTCTGGCAGGAGGACTGAACGAATTAATTGGATTTCTCATTTTTTATGGGAAAATATTGCATATAATTTACTTTATGGCAATTCTTAGCCCTTTAAGGGAAACTCAAAGAGCCCACTGGAGAGCAGGCTGTAAAAACACGTCTGTTTCCTGCAAAGGTACCAAAAATCAAGTTAAGTAACTTCTGAAAAAAAAAAAAAAAAAACAAACCCCAAAACAACCAACCAAACAAAAACAAAACAGCACTGGCAAAAGCAGTTTGCGATGCAGGAGCAGGAGAGAGCTGCCTGCCGAGCACCGGGAGCCGGCAGCGAGTTGTACGCGCAGTTAACCCAGAATCCTGGCCCTAAAAATAGCCAAGAAGGGAAAAGGGATGCATTATTTATGCCATTCAGGGAGGAAGGAGAAGGAAGGAAGAAAGGGAGGAGGAGACGCAAGCCCACCGGGGAGAGCAGCGGCCCCCTCGCCCGCGGGGCTGACCCAAATTTGACAGAGCCGCTAACAGGGCGCAGATTAAAAAAAAAGAAAACAAAACCAAAACACCCAATGTTTCAAAGACATTTTCCCACATGGCTGATGACAGGTTTGGATTTACGACAGCTCGGCTGCCAGCACCTTGGGGTTGCTGGTACAGGATACAGGAGCTTCCCTCCGCGGCCGGTCCCTCGCCCAGGGATGGCGCGTGGAAACGCAACGGCGTTACTGTACACGAGCAAGAAGGGGAGAACGGAAGCATCGTGGAACACGTAACCCATCGCAGTTCATAAAATGCCGCATTGGCAACTCGCTGCAGTCAATGCGAGCATCTCGAAGCGCTTCATCTGCTGCCAAGTCAGGCCCAAAGCGCGACTCGGCGCGCGGTATCCGCCCAAAGCCGCCTTACTACATCTCGTGTAGGCAGAAGACATCAGCCACGTTAAAACTCGCTGGAGAATTGCCCACTCCTCCCAACAGAAGGGCCGATCTGCCTTTCCACCTTGCTCTTAACGGGGAAGCTATCAGCTGGCCTGGCTCCCTGCTCCAGCCGGACTCCCGAGGGATGCAGCTCTCCATCCCTGCCCAGTGCCGTGCGGACCATCCATAGGTGATTTCTTCCTGCGGAATCCGTCAGCAGCCAAAGCCACCCTCCACCCTCGGTGCCTTCCCAGGCTCTGCGGTTGATGCTCCCTTTCACAAGAGCTGCATCATCCCACTAACACCTGGCCAGCACCGCGCGTCGCCCCAGTTAAAACCTGGAAACTGGCTGTTCCCCAAACATTTCTTATTGAAATTAAATCAATCCCTCCCAGCCCACGTCCCACCACACGCAATGCAGGGTCCCCACAAAGAGCCCCCAGCAGTAAATAACCAGTGACATCCAGCTTCTGTGGCACATTGCTCCCACCTCAACTGGGGAAACATTCTGGGGGCAAAAACCTTTACTTTCCTGGCAGGAGAGCACATGTAGAAGCCCACATCTTCTGCAATCCCCTCCCTGGGCTGCAAAAGCTCTGCCTGGAGAGAAGCAGCTTCCAGCTGGAAATCTGCAAGCCCAAACAAACTTATTATAGAAACTAGAACAAATGGCACAATCAAAGGGAAAAAAAAAATAAAATAAGAAATAAAAGCCTTTGCATTTCTAGAGATTCATTATTTAGCTGCTAAATCTTTCATTTACCAGAAGCAGCTCTGTAAGAGTTGTTTTTTTTAAACCAGTGGCAGAGCTCCAGCAGTCGGTACGCACACCTGTGGCACCTGTTTCAAACGAAGCGCATTTCCCTAATTAAAAATCCACTCAAGCCAGAGAAATTGGTTGTTTTTTTTTTCCCCCGATGGCATGAATCTGGCAGAAAATGGTCACCGCAGCGAGCCCCACAGGTGGGCAGCTCCTGGCTAAGGTGATAACTGGGAGCAAAATGCCCAGGTTTCTCTTCAGCTTCACCCAGCAGCAGCCTACGCGTGCCGGAGCCCGCCGCTGACCGATAGCCGGAGGGATGCTCTGCTCTTGCCCAGGTAGCAGCCAGGAACAAACTTTCCGCCCTCGCAAAAGCTTTTCTCTCCTCTAGCCGTCATTTCTTTCTCATTTTTATTGCTCATAAACCAGCCAGCCAATTCATCGCTCTGCCCCGCGCATCTCTAGGACGACGGTGGCGTCTTCCTTGCCGTTACGGGCACCTCAGACCCCCCAAGCTGACCTGTGAGGAAGGACCCGGTCCGGGCACCGGCTGCGCCCCAGCCCCACGCAGGAACAGACTCAGCCACCACAAAAAAAATTAAAAAAAAAAAAAAAAAATCAAGTAAAACACAAAGGAGGTCACAAAGTGCCTCCAGAATTAAGTTCTGGCTTAGCTCCGTGGGGAAATCATGTGCCTTAAAGGGCTGAATATTAAATTAAGACTAATTTTAATGGTGTAAAATAGACCAGAAAAGAAGCTGAGCTACATATTAAAAAAAAAACGTAATTAAAATCAGGATGAAAAATTAGCAGCAATTTTCTTCCCTTCAAGCGCACAGGTAAGTAAAGGTAAAGCATCGCTGGAGCCTTTAGGGGTCAGCTTCTGTGCTCGCGCTCTGGAGAGCCCTCCCGACGGGGAAGCTCCCAAAGAGTCCAGTCCAGACCATCCCATCCCATGCTAGCGCATCGCTTTAGGTGCTCGCTGCCTCCTGTGAGGTCTCACAGCAGGGTTGCTGGTTTGCAGGTTCATCCCAGCCACGGAAATAAGAGAGAAGGGGTTTTGGCGGGGCTTGGGGGGGGACACGGACACGACGAAAAACCCCACAAAAATTTAAGAAGCGTGTGAGCTGTCTTCTGGCCATGAATTAACCTCGTCTCTTCTAGAAGCCAGTATCTCAGGAGACGTTTCTATCTGCCTCTAGCAACCACGCTGCCCTCCCCGGCCCCGTTTTTATTTTTGTGTTGTCTGAACACGAGGAAGAAAATACGAGGCTGCGGTCCCCAGAGAGCATCTCTGCCGCTGGCCGCCGAGGTTAATGGCTTAATCCCCTGTGACTTCAGCCATCTGCTCCAGCGTTACACGCGTGTCGCCCCAGCCATAAGCAGCCTAATTAAAAGGCAATCCCGCTTGATAAGCTGGTCCTCTCGGAGGAGGGGGGAGGGGGGGCTGCGACCCACATGGAGCCAGCCGAACCACCGCGCTCCATGAGGGGACCGCAGGGAAGGGAATGGCTGCACCCAGGCAAGGGCCCGGGCCGATCCGGGAGCGATGGGTCACGTCACCATGGGAGAACCGGCTCTGTGTCGCCAGGCGCTCTCCAGAACCAGCAACGTCTAACTTTGGGCGGTGTAAGATATTTTATTCCGTGCCGAGAGCACAATGGCCCTCATTAGGTAGCAGAGCAGATTTGGCAGGTTATTGGTGGCACCCAATTAGAGGTGCATAACAGAGCTAATTAGTGCCTGCAGGTGCTCCTGGAACGGGCTCCTCATGGACCACAGCTGGAGCATCACCACCACCAGCATCACCACAGCAGAACATAGTGCAGGGCCACCGCAGGGACCCTCTGAGCACATGCCCAGGCCAAGCAGAGAGGGAGAAGGGACAAGAACGGATCCATCCCCACCGCAGGTCCGCTTCGAGCCCTTTGCCCAGCGGCTTTCGGCTCCCATGCCCCTGAACTGGCCCAAAGGTCCATGCTAATCCCCAGGCAGCTATAAAGCCCTTCATCACTCGCGCCTAACATGCTCTCGCTGTATCACTCTAAGATTATTCCAGCTGCTGTTATCCTTCTTTGTGCTATGAGACAATGACCCAGCCAAAAAAAAAAAAAAAAAAAAAACCCAAAAAAATCCCACACAGCAAAGTGTCCCTGTCCGACAATCCTCATCAGCATCCCACTCACGTATCCCGCAGGCCTCCATCCACCCCCGGCGCTAAAAATACTCTTTCACTAGATTAATTTGAGCTGGATTTGACATGAAATCTGATTCCACAAACATCATCTCAACAAGCAGCATCGATTTGTTCCCGCCCTGCACCGGCCAGCCAAGGTAAGGGGGCCCGTGGGACGGAGGATGCGGGAGAAGGGACGCGGGAGGACAGGAGATGGATGGGCGCTGAACCGGGAGGGACTCCGAGGCACGCGGCCGTGCGTTCGCTGCCAGCGCTCCGGGATTGCTCAGGTGTTTTATATAAAGAGCAAATGCATCCCCTCACACACACCCGCTCATTAAGAGAACTCCAAGTATTTACCACGTTCCCGCTTTGGAAGGGGCGTTCGCTTCATGTAAGCTTCTCTTTATATTAACCCAAACCAGGCTTTCAATGGATCTTCCTTCTTTTCCCCCTTACAGGACCTGAAAAATCCTGGAAAACTGCAAAAAAACAGCTTTCCAGGGATACCTCCCTAGAGCAGCCCGTCTGACCGAGGGATGCTGTCGCAACCGCTGCATCCCTGCCGGAGGCCAGCCTGGCAAACCCGGATTGTTCCGTAGCATAAGGAGCTGTTCCGGATAACACCCGAGCTGCTCCTGAGCCGGGGATTCCGTACGAGACCGATACGGACGCCGTCCCGTATTTCCGTACATCCCACAGCTCGCGTTGTGCAAGCCAACAAACACAAAGGAGCTGGCAAGGCTGCGGCTACGCCTACGCGGGAGGGGAATCGGCTGCACATCCGCCAGCCTTCCCTCGCCCTCCTCCGAGCACGGCACCGCGTCCTCCGCACGGCTTTTTCATGAATGAGGACGAGAAAAACCTCCTGTGACTCAGCTAACGAAGGCGGAAGGGAGAGTTTCTGCAGGTTTGCAAACAGCTGCAGGAATGCACAATGAAAATAAATAAATAAATAAAATCTCTTTCTCCCTCTGCTTCATTCAAGCATGATCCAACGAGCATCACATTTGAGAGTAATTCCTACCAGGCTGCAAGTGTGCAAAGCTGGGGAAAAGCTGCTTGTAAGCGCTTTTTGGGCATGAATCACCACCATTCCGGGCTGCTTTCACCCGGTTTCCACCAGGAAGCCGGCAGAGGAAAGCGTCGCGCGTGGCAGCGCGAGGTGACACCAGCCGCAGCCAGCGAGGAAGACTGCGTGCCGCAGCTGGAGCGCCCCGACGGCGAAGGCACGCTCGGGTTTGGAGGGTTATGAAGCAGCCAGGGTGAGGGATTGATGCCCCGGCCACGGCGCGAGGCTCTGCGGGTGCAGACAGGTCACCTCTGCGTTTCACCAAGCAGGACCACGTCCCTGTTTGCCGAGCAAAGCTGGCCCTCAGCCATGAGACAGCGGAGAGTACGGTCCCTGCTGGGCTGGAGTAATTTCCCTGCAAGAAGGAGGGGGGAAGAAGAAAAAAAAAAAAAAAAAAAAGCAAAAGGCTGTAACAACCCAAGCTGTGATGGATGTGGTTCAGCAGTGTTCAGTTGATGAAATGGGAACATCCCGCACCAGGATGCCCAGACTTCCCGGGATTGGGCTGTCCCAGGACCCGCTGCCCCAAGCCCCCCTTGTCCCCGCTGCCAGAGGTTCCCCGATCGTGAGCGGAGGCCGGGAGGAGCGAGGCAGCAGCTCCCGCCGGCGCGAAGGCGGCACGTCCCGGGCAGAGCCAGGAATAGAAGCGAGGTCTTAATTTCTGGCCTTAAGGAAGAGCCACATGACTCTAATCACACCGCTCCATTACTTCTGTATGACAGAGCCCGTGAATTCGATCATGCCTTCGTAAAAAAAGGATTGAACTTCTTCCATTAATCACCCCGCCTCTCCCCGAGCCACCGGTGCTGCTGTCCCGCGCGCAGACGCCGCTCGCCCCAAGCCAAGAGGTGCCAACACACGGGCCCATTGCCAGTGCCCAAAAATCTGGTGGATGCGGCATCGGCGGGTGCCCCACGGCGTGAGCCCGTCCTGCCCCGTGGGCTCCAGAAGGGACACGGGGCTGTGGGCACCCCGGGCTGGGCTCAAAGCCACCGGACCGACCCATGGTGCCACCACCAACGCAGCATCCGCATGGGGCTGCCCAAACAGGGGCTTAGCCGTCTGGAAATCACATCCTGGGGTGGAAAATGGAAAATCCAGTATTTTAAAAAGGCTCCTGCCGCAATAATCAGGTTTTTACAGTGAGCTCAACGTTTGACGCTTGGCGGTGCCTGCAGCAATCGTCTCCACCAGCAAAGACACTGACACAGGCAACCTATTTCCCCAGCCTTCTCAGCTCTGCAATGCAGCTTTCTTAAATATTGAATAAGTCTGCCGCTCTACACCACCTGCCAGTGCCAATGATGAGGTAATTTTTGCATTGACAAAGCCTAACGCGATTAATCTGGTTCGAAAGAGCAGGTTCCAGAGCCCGTCCCTTCACGCGGCGACACGCTCCCGCAGACAGACCGGCGGCGGCAGCTTGTTATTCACTGCCGGTAGCCAGACCCCAAACAAATAACCTGAGCTTGGGTGCCGAGCCAGAGGTTATTTCTGCCCGTCGGCACTAAACAGCAGGGTTTTGAACTCCCACAGATCCAAACAGCCGGCTTTCACGCACGCTCCAAGGCCAGCTGGGATTTACGCTCCCCGACTGGGTGGCGGAGCCGGGATGGGGCGCGAGCGTGCGACTGCCCGACGGGATTCCCCAGCCCCACGCCCAGGGAGAAGGGGTGCATGTTTTGGGGTGACAAGGACCCAGTGGGAACCCCCCAAGACAAGTGGCGAGAAGAGCCAACGCAGAAGCCGGGACACGCCGGCGGGCCCGGAACGGGACCTGTGGCTCCTCGTTTCCCAGCGGGCACGCGCGTCCCCAAATGCTATTTTTAGGGGCTCGCTCCCCTCCAGGGTCAGGCAGGATTTGGTACGACCAGATTTACCTGCAGAGAGGAGGGGTGAAAGGTGTAAATAGCCCCAAAATAGCTGCTGTAATGCTGCAAAATAACCAGCAGATGAGATGGAGGGGCAGGGGGGCAGCCCACCCCATGGGGTCCCGCACACTGAAACTTCCTCGAATCCCAGCATCCATCCACATTTTGTCTCGTCAAATTGTTTTGGAAAGTTCGGGCAAAATTGGGCAAGCTGTTTTATGGACAGCACTTCCAGGAACAGCCCACGTTCGAGACTTTCCTTTAAAAAAAGGAAGAAGAGAGGCAGACCTCAGCTGGCAGAAACGCATGGAAGCGGCAAATTGAAGCTGTGGGCACATGGACAGAGCTGGCACCGGGGCACGGGACCGCAGGACAGCCACCCCGTGACTCCGGAAAAGCACCGAGCGACCCAAAGCCATGGCAACCACACATCCCAACCGCCCAGCGACGCCGAGACAGAGCAAGGTGTGATCGGACCCCGGGACGCAGGGCTCTCCGACCACGCTGCGGCAAAGCGAGGGCCAGGGGTCCTGGAAATTCAGTTTTTGGGAAAGGCTCAGAACCAGCAAGTCCTAAACCTGGGGTTGTTGCATCCTTTGGCCCCGTGCACTCTGGGACAGGACTGCCATGACCCGGCACGCCGCTCGAAGGAGCGGGGCATCCACCCACGCGGCACACGGGGCTGCTCCCACCTCCGGCCAAATCCACATCGCAGCCCAGCCCAGAGCAAGGGGCCAGGAGCCCTGCCGAACACCAGTGCCTTTGTTTTGGCCAACACCTCTTCTGTCCTTCGATTCACACAAGGTGCCAAGAGATTTTCCCCTCCACCTTAATTCCCAGCTCCCTGTCATGCTCCAGACAAAGATCCATCCCAAGGCAGCCGAGCAGCAGCGCGCAGTCAATTTTATTTAAGCAGCACATTGACGTTTCCTCCAGCAGCTCCTTCACGAACCCAATGCTGTTATGATGCTGTCACGAAGATTTACTCCCATTGATTAATTGCAGGAAAGATAACATCATGAAAAGAAAAAAAAAAAATTTAAAAATATAACTTTTGGGTTTGTACCAGTTACCCGTGGCTGCTGGAGCTGGGAGGCTCCGGCCAGGCGATGCCCGAGCTCACCCCGAGCCTGCCCGGTGCTATCGAACGCAGTGGTGGCGTTGCCACTGCTCCTCTCTCGGTGGCAGAGATGCTCCGAAGGCTGCTTAGCAACAGATCGCTGCATCCCTCCGGCACACCGATCCGGCACGTCGCCCTCGATTCGGGCACCGCCGAGGAGGGGGCACGCGGCGCAGGTGAACTGCCCCAGCAGGAGGACGACACAGGGACCCCCGCGCAACGACAGCGGCTGAAGGAAGTTTAGTGATGTTGAAAGGCCGGGAAAGATCTGCAAAGCGTGCTTGGAGGTGGCAGGTCCTGCTGCCAGCCAGGGACGGTTTCCCAAAGGCAGTGACGGTCCCCACAAGATGCCCCAGCAGCGGTGAAGCACCGCGGCAACACGCTGCGCTGCCGGAGCAGTTGCTGGGGGTGGGCACGCGCTTCTCTGCCCACAATCCTGGGTGGAGGATGCTCAGGACTGCAAACCTGTCCCCCTCGGGGCAGAGGAGCCACCGCGACACGCCTGTGAGGAGGCCTCCCCCTGGCACCACAGCCCAGCCCAGGAGATGCTGGGCTCCCAGCTTCCCAGTCACTAAATCCAGCTCCTTTCTCTCTCAACACGACCTCATTAAGGGTTTGGTTTCACGCAGCCAGAGCTGCCGCCCCTCACCGATGCGTCGGGCCCAAAGGGGAGAGCCCGCACCCACCTCCCAGGGCTGGAGGAGAGCGACGCTGCTGGGTACCATCACAGACAGAGCCAGGGCATCTTCCAGCCCACGAACACCATCACCCAGCACGGTCGTTAGCCCCAGCCGCTACCCACTCTCCAGCTTAACGAGCGTGGAGGAGCTGATCAGGCTGGGCTTGGAGCAGAGCTCTCCTCCCTGCCCACACCTCAAGTGCTGGGACCAGCTGGAGCGATTCATTACTCGTTATTGCTAATTGGCAATGACTGCAGTGACACCATCACCTGTCTGCGGGCGCAGCACCGTGGTGGGCACGGAGGACCATCTCATTTTTGGGTCCCCGAGAAAGTCCCTCAGAACTTGAGCACAAAAAGAGATGCTGGAGCCTCCTCACCCTTCCTCTGCGGTTTTCCTCCCCTTGCCCTTTCCGGTACTGGGAACGTTTAACACCACTCGTACCCACACAACCGCGGAGGCACAGCAGAGTCCTGCACTGGGCCCCCCAGTTTCACCCTCACTGCAAAGCTCTTCCGCAAACAAAAATGTGCTTTTTCCACCTTTTCTCATCTCTCCTTGGGAGCCAGGGCTGTGCAAAACCAAGCCTGGGAGGGAGAAAACGAAGAGCAGGCTGGAGCCAGCGCACCCAGACGGGGTTCCTCGTGAGGGGGTCGGTGGGTCTGGTGCAGGGGGGCTTTGCTGGAAGCCCAGCCCGCAGACCACACACCCAGCTCCCAGCGCATCACCCGGCCGCGGCACAGCTTTGCCGCGCATCGCCCACCCGGCCAGTGCCGCTCTCCCGGGGGACGCCCAGCAAAGCGCCCGCGCCGCGCCGCAGCAATTCCCAGTTCAACGTGTGGGGCTGGGCCCCACGTACCCCGGGCCAATTCCCACGGAAGGGCTGATCTCCTGAGTCAGCCCCGACAGCAAAAGCGAGCAGCTCGCTAAATCCCCACCAGATGAAGGATGCATCATCACATAAAGCCCAGTATCACAACATTAACAATATTTATTTTCAGGCTAAGCTGCAGCCTGGGCTTTTGATACCAGTAATTAAAGCAAATGGTTCATCTGTTATCATCTCTGCATCCCTGGAGCCAACTGGCCGTGTTTTGAATCCCTGTATTATCTTTTTTTTTTTTTTATTGCAGCCTCCGGAGCTGCGGGGGGATCAGCCTGATCCACGCACACTTTTCCGACCCTGGGAGCGGCGTCTCAGGGACCGAGCCCGAAGCAGAGCCGGGGTCAGGGCAGCTAACTCCCCCAAAGGTTTTTAGCAGTGAAACGAAGCAGCCTTAATTGCTCAAAGACAAATTGCTGTTCCATTTTATACCTGAAAGCAGAATTAACCGGGTCCCTGCTCGGAAACAACCTGTCCCTGGGAACCGCAGCAGGAAGGGGGCTCAGCCTGGTTTTGGGGGTGGCTGGTTTCAGCTCCGGGAGGATTCGGGCTCCGAGCAGGATTTGATGCTATTGGAAGGACTTCTGTCCGTCCTGGGAAGGGAGCGGGGAAGGCAGCTGGCTCAAGGCCGGGGCCGGGCAGCGATGCCCTCTCAGAGCCCTAACGCGGAGCACAAAACCCACGGGAAAAGGAAAAATAAGAAGGGCAGAAAAATCTCGGCAGCCTGTTCTCTGCATCCCACCGCTGCCACTGCAGCCTTTGCGCTCCCACTCAAGGGTCAAGGGACCATTTCAGGGGCTTAAACCTCCCCAAATACCCCACACGCGCCGAAATTGCCCGGTCCAGAGCCGCCCTCCACCCCGGGGCGATGCCAGCCCCACGGGGGACGCGGCCGTGGGGAGGTCACCCCCCTATTCCCCCCGAACCCCCCGGGACGCTGTAACTTTCCCCGGCCGGTTGCTCCCCGCCGTCGGGAGCCGGGAATTCACCGCTTCTGTGCCGAGCATCCCCGGAGCCGCATCCCTGCCCCTCCGCAGCGGGGACCCCCGGGGCCGCCCCCCGGCTCCCCCCTGCCCACTCCCGGGGGCGAGGGGAGCGGAGAGACCCCTCTGCTCCCAGCTGCCGGGTGGTGGGGGGGACACACACTCGATCCTGC
>WHYT01015434.1:4246-101688 GCA_009806455.1 Tetrax tetrax
TTGTGGGGACCCCGCCGTACCGACCGCCCTTGCTTCTCCCGAAATAGAGTGGTGCAGTCGCCTGCGTCAGCATTACCTGGGGGCAGGAATGTTTTTAATTTTGAGTTAGTGTAGGCAGTCGGTGTTCTGCCGTGGTATTTCAGTGCTTTGCAGCACTTCAGCATTGTTACGTTTTTACTGGACTGTACGAATCGTCTGAATTCGGTGTGAGCATACATTGCCAGAGCATCACTTCGCAGAAAAACACCCAGCCACCAGTTAGTTCATAATACAGTCAAATTGCTGGCGTTAAAGTGTGATGTGAGTTGGTAAGCATGGTAAGTTTCAGCCAAAAGAGATTTTTAATTGCTTGAAATTCAGAAAACAGGCTTTTGAAAATTAGTGTCTCCAACTAATTAACAAGAGCGTACTTAGTAGTCAATAACATGCAGGGAGAAAGTTATTTGCTATTTGGTATTTAGTAGCTTCAGACTATTCTCTGTTACACACTATGACGTTTTACAGGAGATTGTGGAAACAGGTACGTTTGGGTAGAACCATTCCCCATAAAAAGTGAGATGGGGCCGTTTATATTAAAATTCAAGATGACTCCTACAATTTAATATCTTCACACGTGTCAGCCTGAGTTTATTCATCTGTTGCATGCACACATATGTTAAAATACATACATGCACTTTTTTTAATGCAGATATGTTTAAGCATATTTAGAGCAGGCTTATAAAAGATATCTGCCTTTTTCCTGTATCAACCATATTACTTGTTTTAATTTCATTAGCAAGTCAGTTTTGAATTTGAAATGCGTAGCAATCTCATTTGTGAGTCTTTACAGTTTAAGACAATCACTTTGAAAGTAAGAAAATATATTAAGAAAATAAACAACATTGCGTTTTAGTTTAAAAGCACTGAAATGTAAAACTTGTAAAATAACTGCATCCACACTCTAACTGTCTCCTTTTTTTTTCTTTCCCTTCTCTTCCCAGATGTGAGAGAGGTCAGTATAATTATTTTTTATCTATAATGTAACACTCAACTTCAATTAGCGGGCTAGACTTCTTTTTCGTGGTGGTATTACTTACTAATGTTAGTTCCCAAGATGGTCACGGAAAGATACTGATTAAATTCTGAAGGGACTGCCTGGAAATGTACCCACCCCAATTTCTCAAGTGGGACGGCCTTTTGAAGAGACAGCCTTCATAGGTGTAAAGACCATGAGGAGAAAGTAACAGAGCAGTAGTGTTTGGACATTGTACCTGGCAGTTGGATTGGAGATGACTGTACTTTAAAGGCAGTCTTCCAGTCTAAATTTCGTTGCACAGAGGGATTATGAAAGAACTCAGGTGTGACTTTTTTATGCCAGTTTTGTAGCTGCAATAGGTATAAAATTGTCAGTCTTCAGAATGTTCGAATGTGTCTTTGCTATATAATAAACTCCTAGCCTTTGTAGTAATTTAAAACCATAGGGCATATTTAAATATACTGTGCTGAGAAAAAATATGGTTATGTTAGAAGATAAGCCTAAGTTTGTATATTATTTTAGTTTAAAATATTGGGACAAATTGTATCTTTTTAAAAAATTATCTTCTTTATTTTTTCCAGGCACCTGCAGGGCGGAAGGTAAGCACTTTTATTTTTCTTGTGTGGAAATGGAGGTGATATCAGGGCATCTTAGGCAGATTAATATTTTATTGAATATTGGATGAAAGGAAAACTGACTACATTTATTATTTCCAGTGCTCCCTGAGAATAGCAGTAGGTCTGAGATGAGTAGGAAGCAAAAAGGAGAGAATAGTGAGTGCAACATCTTAAAACCAGGGTAAATTCAAGTATTGGATTTAAGCTGCTTTACCCAAGAGCAGAACTAAGTCTGAACTGAACTGCATCAAAGTAATGTTCCTGTTGAACTGGAGTTCCTTTGGAAAGATTTACATGAGTTGAATAGTATAGCAATATCCATACAGTTCTAAAAGGCTAAATAGATTCTATTTTATTTCTAAAAGTCACTACTGTTAAATTAGAGCCAGTTATTCATTAGAGACTAAAACTAACTTTGCAAGTACTTCTGTGGACTGTGCAGTGATACTTTTAACTGATGTAGTAATGACAGTGATTAATATATTTCCAGTAGCTCATTGTGGAAAAAGAATATGCTGTCTGTGGAAAATAGCTACCAGACCTGTATGTGCAGTCTTCTTTCCCTCTTTCACGTACACTAATTATTTTTAATGTATCTGTTGCCCTGTATTGTCCTGGAAAATTTCCACAGTAGCTCATTAAATTTTATTTTCTTCCAACAGGGCCCTAGAGGAGACAAAGGGCCACAGGGAGAAAGGGTAAGGAATTAGATTGACGTTCATTTTTGTGATCTTTGAACAACAGTTGTTGGAAGACCAGTAGGAAAAAACTAAGTTTAGGCATTGATGCGAGATTAAGTGAAAGTACCTGTAGAAGCTTGCATGTATAATTTTATTAAAAAGAAACTAAATTATCTGTGTACCAAATTCTGCCCCGGCAATACCTCACCAACCTAATTATGGTCATTGTGCCTGAGCAGATGTGGTTACAGCAGCCTAGCACTCCAACTGATGGTTTGAAAAACTTTTTTCCAACTGCCCACAGTGGAAATAGTGCATGAAAATGCAGAAGGGAAAGTTGTCACATAAAGATGTAGACTTTGAACAGTGCGGTGTATGGATAAGCTCTCTACATCAAACCCGAATAGGCAAAGCTGGCTTTGAGGATCACTTGTTATCCGTGCCTCCAAAGATGGCTTGAAAAAGCTGTCTTCTTGGCAGCTAGGCATTTGTCATCTACTTTCAAAGTGGATATCGTACTGTTAAAGGCTACTGTAAAAGTAACCATAAGTAAGGACAGTTGAATAATTTAATGGTAATGTTTGTTCATATTGCTGATACCTGCTTCTCTGATTTTCTGCATTGTTGCTGCTTTTTGTAAAATAGTATCTGGAATTCTTGTCCTTTTCTGGGCAGTGTGTAGTTATCATGTCTTTTTTGTATCTTCTGAAAGTGAAATGCCATAGGACTGATAGGTAGCTCTTGAAGATTTCTTGGATCGTAATATGCTGCCAAATGTAACGGCAACTATTAGGAAGAATATATCTGTATGGTCAACTGGATATTTGCTTTAGGCTACCACTAACTAAATTTGTGTAATGAAATGAGATACATACTTTGTCCTGGAGGCAGCAAGCCTAATCCGTAAGGCTTTTATTATGGATTTCATCTAGCACTGAACTGGGTCCAAAATACAGACCATCACCTCAATTGCCACAATGGCAAAAGTTGACCAGCTTTGCGCGTTGAGGCAAATATAAGGGCAAATATTGCTGGGCTGAACACATGTAATTTCGAGTAGAAAGTTATTACAGTGGTAGCAGAGTGACAGTATCAAACATCTGTAGAAAAGCACTGTTTTATTGTCATTGAATTTGCAATTATACCAGCAAATAGTCTAGACTGGTTAAAGAAGGGCCTTTGACTTACTCTGAATCTATGTTAGTTTGTACCAGTAGGGCTGACTTCTGCCAGTCGCGAGTTGGTAAAATTTTAGGCTCTGACTAGCAGAGCCTGACAGGCTGTGTGGGTCCGCATGGGTCATTTGGGGTTCATGGGTCCAAAATTTGGTTGCTTAAAATGAAACTTCCCAATTTGGAGACTACGCTTTGGTAGTATAGATCCAATATTGCCCCCCAAAATCTTCTCAAATATGAAACTACAGTAAATATCTGATACAAGGTGTGGCAAGGCAGTGTAAATTCAGGTTATGGTTATTTTCTAAACTTAGCCATTTACTGAAACCGCATATATAGCACTGCTGTAGTGTGTGTAGTAGGTGCCTGGTTGTTAATGAATTTATAATTTCAGAGATTTCTTTAGCCACTTCTAATGTTTGCTTTATAATCTTCATTTTGACTCTAGGGTCCACCAGGTCCACCAGGCAGAGATGGTGAAGATGGTCTACCAGGTCCTGCAGGACCCCCTGGTCCTCCAGGTCTTGGCGGAGTAAGGCACCCAAATTTTCTATTATTGAAATGGATAATCCATGCTTTTGTGACTAAGACTAAATGCATATCTGCTGGAGAACACTGATGTTGCATTGGAGAGTAGAGGAAACGTTCTCTTGTGATCAGCAAGAAATTGATCGTCTCAGTCCCAATGAAACTGTCCTTGGGATATGTATTTTCTGTGGCAAATTTGGATTCTGTATTCAACAGGGACTTATGCACAGGAGCAAATCAACCCTGTTAATTAGCATTAAATTTATACAGACATAATGCGTATGGATTAGGAATTAGCTACATGAAACCTGCGCTTTTCAGCAGATGGGGAAAAGAAACAGCGCTTTGCAGTTGGGTTCAAGAGATACCCACTGTATTGGAATAAGACTACCGTTAAGAAAACTACCCATAAGCTAAAGGTCCATACTTAAAAGTCCTTTAGAATTTTAGAATATCTTTCTTTAGAGTTTTTTGTTTCTGTCTGTATACGTGCTGCGGAACGTAAGTGGACTATGTCGCATACACACTTTCTGCAGAAGTGTCCATCATGTATTCTCTGCAGAATGCTGGCTTTAACTCTTTACTTGATATTAGCTTGCACAAGGCGCATGAAGAAAAAGAGTGTCATATTGGTCAAGTTTAGTAAATCCTCCTGCATGGAAGAATACTCCTTTGCCTTCAATATGAATAGCAATAATTTATTTTCCTATTAGCAAACCTTGAACTACTTTCATTAATTTCTATTATTTTAAAATGCTAATAAAACAAAACAAGCAACGAAAGGATTTTCAGTTGTGTTCCTTCAGCAAGTATAGCAAGTCAGATGACAGTTAGATGTATAATGATAATTGTCAATACTTTTTTAAAGTAAGATTTTTAGTATTTTAATTTCAAACTTTTTATCACCTACAGAACTTTGCTGCTCAATATGATCCATCTAAAGCAGCTGATTTTGGCCCAGGACCTATGGTAGGTATATGATTTAGCATTTGATAACTTGCATAGATAACGTGTCTAGTATTTTCCTGTGAGTGTAATCTAGCAGTATTAACGCAAAGCGTAATTTTGAAATTTGTATTTTGGTCATATATTGAGTTATATTGTAAACTGATCCTTTGATGTAGGACTATGTGAAGTGTTTGAAATACAGTCTTGGGACTTGAAATACGGTCTTGGGACTGTATATTTAACTTGGATATAGCACTACTAGGTCTTGTGCTTTGATTTGGTCTGCTGACCACACTTCTATGAATCAGTGAATCACATAATCTGATGTCAGATAACATACATACTTTGATATAGTAGTATTTTACCCTAATTGAGACAGACAATTGTATTTTAGGAATGAGACTGACTGTAAAGCTGCTCTCTAAAGCAGACATAGGTCTAGAAAGTAACTCAGTATCTCAGCTCCAGTTGGTGACCATTTTTCTCCCATGGTTGTACAACCCTTTTCATATCCTTGGATTGCACAGGTTTGGTAGGAAATTGGCCACCACATTTGGTTAATTGAATGTTAGTACTTGCTACTGCAAAGATATTCTGAGGAGGAATCTTTATGGGTTACTGTATAATGTGTCCAAATGGACTCTTAAGGAGTCTGTTGCCTCTTCACATTAATTTCTAACCCTTCCTGATGTTAGCTGATATTTTCAATGTACGTAGATAGCAGAATATGTGCTAAATTCATCACGGACACTGACATTACAGACAATGCATCTGATGGGTGGGCAGCAGGATAAAGGCTTCTCAGGATTGTTCTGGGTGAAGTGATTATTTCCATTCCTGAAAGTAGTGTAATATTAAATGAATATTTGAAAATATTTTAGCATATATTTAGATACTAAATATGGGAAAACAGGAGTATCTTTAACCAAGTTCTGCCCTCAGTATCTGACAATAAATAGAAAATGCAGATGAGGATTTATTTGGGGTGTCACAATTTTTAAGTTCCAATTTTTGAGTCAGTTGGGCTTTATCTGACAGCAACAGCAGTAGGCTGTACCTGATGTGAAGGAATTTTTAAGTTTTATAAAGGAAATGTGAGAGATTGAGAAGATAGACAAAGAGGGAAAAGCAATTATGGAATATAATTTGTGAAGAGATTCACAGGGCTTATGCAGCAACTGTGATTCAGACTGTCCAGAAACAGTTTTTTTTCCTAGAATTACTGCATATTTTTATAGCCACAAGATTGCTTTAGCTTCCATAAGTAAATGCCTATTTAATCTGCATTTATTCCCCTTAATCAAGAGTATTAACTCTCATGGGAAAGCTACATAAGCCATTGAAAATTTGGTCATTTTTTCAATCTTGTAATGAGAAAATCTAAAAGAGTTCCCAAGAAGTTTTAAAACCAATTAAAAACAATCTTTGTTGAAACATCTTGTGAAACGTTCATTTAAATAATAGAAGCCTAAATGAAATTTCACTTCAAAGTTGTTTGCTTGCTTAGTAAAGCTTAAGGCAAGAAAGTGCAGTAATCTATGGAAATTTCCTTTTTAAAAGTGATTTTTGACCCTTTTTTTCCAAGATGTCTGTAAATTCTAAATTCAGTCAAGGAGAGTATGATAGTGACTTATTTTGGAGGTAACACAAAGTGAATTTAATAAAAAAACAGAAAACAATGAAATATTTAAATAAAAGTTGATCATTATTTGAAATAGATGTATATACAATATATACAAGAGTTGCTTGATTTATTTCCAAAATTATGTCTGAAACTCCCAGTTCATGGCAATACTGCACCTTTATTTTCCCTTTTACGTCTCTACCATTGTAATGATCTTTTTCTCCAATGTCTTTTCTTGAAAGTCATTATAAAATTGACAGGCCCAAAAATACAGCCTTTCTCAATGTGTTGTTATGACCCTTGTCTTTAAACTCTGGAAGCTCATGCACAAGAAAGGGGAGGGTACATAGAAGAACAAACCAGTGCACTTGCTAACAAGCCAGGATAGATTAATAAGTCTAATCAAAAGGTTCCCAGCCATAATGGTACATTCCTAATTATGACACTGGATTCTGTGCTGGTTCATTGCCATTAGGAGATCGGTTTGCTCTTGGACTGCCTGTGCAAATTCATGGACATTTCTTAACTTCCTCTAACTTGATTTGGACATTGCACACTGAAAACTGTAATGCTTACTGATATTCTAGGAATACCAGAAATTTATGTTAAAGAGTTCAGATAATGGTGATTTTTTTTTTTTTTTAAGATTTTGTAATTTTTCTTCTCTAGGGTTTAATGGGACCTAGAGGCCCACCTGGAGCATCTGGACCCCCTGTAAGTACTATCTCATCTCTCATACTGACCAACATTAACATACCTGTAAAATTACAAAACAGCTTGTTCAAACGCTAACAAAATCTCCCTCCTCTTCTAGGGTCCTCCTGGTTTTCAAGGTGTTCCCGGTGAGCCTGGTGAACCTGGTCAAACAGTAAGTACAGGTTACACATACAGACACTATTAGCATTAGAAATAGGACACCAAAGTAGGCTTGTAATGCATAGGCCCTTTTCTCCTATCCAAATGCACGTCCTTGAAGGTTTGAATTGAATATTCCTGTTACAGAAACAACTGAACACTCAGATTCAGACTCCTTCAGCTTGGAATCATGAAGTGCAAAGTCAATTAGGATGGAAGGACCTTGCTTCAGTTCATGCTCCTGCTATGCCCCAACTCAAGTCAGAAATCAGTGAAAAGACTTACCTGAAGAATGATGTTTTAAGTAATCCTCAATCTATTTTTAACAGGGTCCCCAGGGTCCTCGTGGTCCCCCTGGTCCTCCAGGAAAGGCTGGTGAAGATGTAAGTGGTTATTAAATGTTTCTTATCTCTTTTTGGGCTGTGATTCAACTCTAACATCAGGTTATTGTTAAGCTAAGCACTCTATTTGCCATATTTTTTACATTTTTCTGTAATATTGGATAGAATAAATAAACCACTGAACTAGTTATTTTATAGTACAAGAGATGCTGTATGTTGGGAATGTACAGAGAAATGGATAAATTCAAAACCTCTCCAAATACATTATTTAGCTTCTTGAATAAAGGAAGAGGGAAACTTGAAAGCTAACAAGCTCTCTGTATTTATTGAAAAAGAGAAACTTTACCAATGTCTTTTCTTTCTTTAATGGTTTATGTTGTTATTTTATTAAAAGAGTTTTCCTTCTGAGTGCATTTTTACTGCATTTTTAGGGTCACCCTGGCAAACCTGGAAGACCTGGTGAGAGAGGTGTTGCTGGCCCTCAGGTACGTAGTGATCTGCTGTATACAATACAAAACAGTTCTCCTATCAATGAAACCTAATGACATTTCTGAATTGCACCACATTAACAGTCTAGTAATATTCCCTATATGCATTAATCGAATTTCAGTTCTTACCTTCAGGGATATCATAGAGTTATGGTTCTGTTTTGTGTTTCCCCTCCCAGTGTAAAGCTAGTGTAATTAGTAACAGAGGTGACTTAGTGAGGAGTTACACAGGAGCAGGCAAGCAGGCACCTTGGCATAGACAGCTAAAACAGCTGTGCTATCACGTGTTAATGCATGAAATTTTTGAGATTCAGTAGTGGAAAATCAGGTTGAAAAATCTAGGTTAGTCCTAGAACAAGTCTGGTCCTGGGATGTTAGGGAATGGACTGTGTTCCTCACTTCAGTGATCACGGCCCAAATCTACTCATTAATTTTATTGAAAGACTTATGCTTTTTCTTTCTTTTTAACTGCAGTGTGTAATATGAGAGACAATAATTCATGTGCTGTGTGTTTTTAGGGTGCTCGTGGTTTCCCTGGAACTCCTGGTCTGCCCGGCTTTAAGGGAATTAGGGTGAGTTTATACGCACTTTTTCCCTGAATAGTTAATACTGACAACACTGAGGCATACTGAAAACCCCTGGAAATGCCCTCAAAGTTAAGAATATATATTCTAAGTGCATGAACGTCATTGAAGTTTTTAATGTCTCCTGAGATGAAAGTGATTTTAAAAAAAAAATCATACTAGGAAATCATTTTGTGTGGAAAGAAGAATTTACCTTACAAGACTAAGAGTTTGAGTATAGCCATTAGTGTGAAAATACATACTTAATAATATTTTTCTACTCAATATAGGGACACAATGGTCTGGATGGTCAAAAGGGACAACCTGGTACTCCTGGCACCAAGGTAAAGATGAAATCTGAAAATGTAGTATGCATTTGTAGCTCTTTCTAGCGAAAGACCTATGAAGTCCCCCCCAATTAATCTTCCATGTTGTCATTAAACATTTCCCAGCTGCAATAATCTAGAAGTCAGTGGATCTGTGTAGGACAAATATGTCCACCTTAATATAAGAAGTTATTCCTGGGGCCTTATTCTTGAGCCCTCAGTCAAGTTAGTACTTTTAATGAATAACAGCTGCAGAATTTGGCTCCTAATGATTGGTTATCCAGCAGCACTTAAGACTGATTTTTGCTGTCTCTGCTTTTCTATGGATTGTACTTGAGGTTTTAGTGGGTTTCTTAAAACACACTAAAATGAGAAGATCTCATTTTTCTACAAAATACTGCTGTGTGAGACACATGCTCTAGTGTAAATCTTTCTGCTAAAACTTTGGATAGCTGCAGTGCTCTTCTGAGTTAAGGCTATTTAATCTTCACAGTCTCTTTCCTTTTTACCTTTCTCAGATTAGTGCACATTTGAACACTGTCCTTAAAAAGAAGTTTTTAAAACATTGTCTAGAAACATATTCGGCAAACTCTCCTGCTCTTAGTTTCTTCTCCCATTCCACCTCAGTGCCTGACAGCAGTGTTCTTAAACACTACTGCAGTATTGAGTTGTGGGAAACTTCAACGCTGCTGACTCAATCACAGGAGATGTGTATTCAAGAGCTTTTAATATAACAATGAAAAGCTCAAATAGTAATTCTTCCTATTACTTGTTTCTAAGAGCTTAGCACTACTTGCTTCTAGAGTTATTAATTGTAACATAACATTCTCCAATATCACTGCAAGTAGTACATCTCCAGAAAAAGTTTGGTAATGAGATAGCAAACACTCAGTCTGTCCAGTCTTTGGAGATTAAAATCAGATTAAGCAATTAAGCAAAAGAAAGATCAGTTATCAGTAAGCGTGCTAATCTGACTGACAAGCATACTAAATCAAGGTCACTCATGATATAACTGTGCTAAAGGTGATGAAGGCAAAAACTTGTGCTGTTTGCAGCATTTAAGACTAGGCACATTCAGATATATTCAGGGTGCCAGTGCTCTACGACAAATCTTGTCACTATAGACCAGCCTAGACCCACTCCAGGCTTCTTGAGAACACTTAATACTAAAGGGAGAGGAGTCATGTTTTAATGGCTGTCACTCACATCTCAGTTTTATTGGTCTGCAGTTAAAAATACCTGAGACAGATCCTTACTTCCAGCCGTTTGACCGGAACTTTGTCACCTTAACCTAAGGCAAAAGAAAGCATTGTTCTGCTTCTGCCCTAGCTGAAAAAAGCTGCTGATTCATCTGAATTGGTAGTTGGCTATACAGGCAGTATCTCTTAGGTGTGTCCTACAGAGGAAATGTGAGAATAAAGAAAAGGGATAAAGAAATCTGAGATAGGTGTGCTGTCTGTCCAAAGCATCCTTTAAGTAATTCAAGCCCGCAAACTTTCTTTTTCATAGGGAGAACCTGGTGCCCCTGGTGAAAATGGTACCCCAGGACAACCTGTAAGTATTTACTGATGCTGTGGAGAATGATAATCATATAGATATCGTTCAGCCAGCATTTTGGTCAATTTGTGTCATCAATGACACTCCAGCTAGCTAGATACTCTAATGAAATAGTATGTGAATATTTAGAACAGAATTGCCTGGCTGCAACACACTTCATATACAGACTTAGCAGAAGAAAAAGAATCTATATATCTTTGTTCAGTTAATAGGTATAAACGAGTTAATTTAATTTTTCTTTCAGGGTGCTCGTGGTCTCCCTGGTGAGAGAGGAAGAGTAGGCGCCCCTGGACCAGCTGTAAGTGGCTTCCCATCTGTCTGTTTGTCATCATGACCAGCCACTTACTGTGGTTTTCTCTGATCTTTGAATCTCTTTTCAAACTGTTTATCATGTTCTCTCCTCACAGGGTGCTCGTGGAAGTGATGGCAGCGCTGGCCCCACTGGACCTGCTGTAAGTTCCAGTCTTGATCTTTGACAATCTGGTTCCATTAGGCCTTGTGTCTTTCTTTCTGTCGATAGAGGATTTCTTGGGCTTCTGAGAAGTTGTTTGTGTGGACATTTTAAACACAGTTCTTTGTTGCCATCACAAAAGGAATTAATAAAACAAACCCTTTGCAGACATTATCCTGAGAGCCTGAGGATTTATATTAAACACGTCTGTATCAAAGGAACCAAATATTCTCTCATTTGCACTGGTAAGTTCAGAGGGAAACACCCGATGAACAGAATCCTCATTTCCAGCAGTCTAACAGAACAGTTCTCATCCCAAAACTATAAAGACTTTATACTTTTTAACAGATACATACCATGCACCTGTTGCAGATGACTACAGTTAATACATCCTGAAACTATCATCTGCACTCCAGGACACAGTTTTGTACCTGTGATGTTGTCCTGTCTGACTAACAGGAGTTAAACTTTTTCATTCACCACTGATACCCGAGTTATGTGAGCTCGTGTGAAAGGCCAGAAAGATCTAACTGTCCTGACCTGACTGGTAAAAAATAGCTATTCTAATAAGTGCTAATCCAATGCAAATGTGTCCCTGTAAAAGGAGTTATTGTTGCCATAGTATACTACTGACTTTAGTAAACCTCATTTATTTCAGTTAAATAAGTGTGTGTACAAGCGTATAGTTTCAAAGCTGTAAAAAAAAAACCCCAAAAAACCAAAAGAAAACCAGAAATACCCCAGAGTAGTTTTCCCTTCCTGCCTTCAAAATTTGAGTCAACAATGAAGAGGTACTTGGTTCTGTCAATTTTACTAAAGTGGATTTTAATACTCCTGGAGATAACTGTCATGCTTTAATAAAGCATGTTAGCAGACATATGAATTTCACTTTAGTTCTCTCATATGGGGTATTAAAAAAATATATGTAATAGGGCATTTGAATTGCAGGCAAATAGAGACAGTATATCCAAGATCTGATGTTATACTTCATAGTAGAACCAAAGCATTTTAGCTATCTTGAAGGCAAATGAGTTACCATAGGACAAATATTCTGGAGCTGCTGACTGCAGAGGTGTTACTCTGAATGGGCAGCAGCAGAGAATTGCATTGTGTCCCATCATTTATGGCAGGCTGGAGTTATGTCATGCGTACTTAGGTTATGATGCTATGAACATTCTGTATAGCACTTATTAACAGTCTTTTTTTCAACTAAACCAGAAATATTATTATATTCTCCTTGCCAGTGGTAATTTAAAACCTAAAATAATCACTGTAATATAAATTCAGAAAGGTTTTATTTTCATACATATGTTACAGGGCATTTAGTCTTTTTTCTCTGCTTATGCAAAACCAGTGAGAATCCAGGTACTCAGTTTATAACCACCACAGTAAGTTATAGAATGTCAGAAACCAGTTCCTCTTTGCTACACCAGCCTACCCATTTTATTCCTTTGGATTTGTGAGGCAGTTTTATAATAAGTATTTATAATTGAAAGATGTTAACTCACAACAAAAGTAGATATCAGTCCCCAATAGCTATGAATGGGTTGTATATTTCATTAATAATTGAAGAAAACCTATCTCTTTGTATGCACTAAAGAATAACAAAGTCTGTTAATCCATCAGAATATCTTATTTTGTGGTGTCTGCATACTGTACACTAGGAAGCTTGTCCCATCACAATTATAAATCTCTCAGCAATAGCTGAACACAGTAGAATTAGTAGAAGGGCATTTTCAGGCTGACATTGCCTTTGCCAGAAAAATGTCAGTGAAAGGGCACTGGGGCTGCACATGTTCAGTGCTTCAAAATGTAAACTCTAGGTATGAATCAAGATTTTTAATCTATTTGCATGTTAGCATCAACTCCTGCCCTCTGCTGCTGTTAAGCCTGATCCAGTTTCTAGCACATTCTTCCTGACTTCAATATAAGTTGTGTCAAACACTGGCTTGTAAAGCGGTACAGAGATCTTACCAACCTTCTTCCCATGTGTGAAGGACAAATGCTGTCATCAACACAGAGGGCTTGTATGTGACCAGTAGTCCAGAAGGGCCACTGGTGTGAAAGCGTACATGGTTACCCCTGCACAGTAAATGTTTTGGAAACAGCCACCTAAGGCTTGCAGTTGCAGGATGCAGTGCTCCCCTTCATTCATTGTGGGACTGTACAGCAAGGCATCTTGCCTTGCAGATAGACACCTGCCTCTGCCCATCCTCTGCTTATTCTTTCTCAGGTGTTTGGCCTCAAGGCAAGGTTTTACCAATCATTGCTTAATGCACACTTTCCTAGCTGCACTGCAGATGTTTTTTAGCATTGACCTTGCTCTTAACTGTTTGTAGTGAACCAAATCTGTCAGTTTGGAGTTGCAAAAGGTAACAGATATTCTGAGGTGGTAATTGGTGGAAACGTCTAAGCAAATGCATTTTTAAAATCTGTTTGTTTCAGTAAGCAAGATGCTTCTGCATCATTGAATACTTATACACAACTGCTTTCCTTTGATTTCCTAGGGCCCCATTGGTGCTGCTGGTCCTCCAGGCTTCCCAGGTGGTCCTGGTGCTAAGGTATGAACATCTGCTTCTACTGGTACATTTGATACTGAAGATGAAGTACAGTAACTAGTATTGCTAGGCAGCAAAAAAAACCCCACCCTCTCTGAAATGGGAGTGCTTTCTTACCAAGATCAGGATGAAGATGAATCCCTATAGTATTTCGAGAAATATGAATGCTAATTTAAAAGACAGCAGTTATTTCACAGCTGCTAGGCAGGTTCAGGAAGACAGATAACTTTTTTTTTTACTACTTCCTATGTGGTGCAATTGTGTACACCTTATAAAGGTGATGTGGATCATGATAAATAAGCAGAATAGCAGTTTACATCACTTTAGAGAATTAGTGGAGGGCCAAGAAGCTGCAGTTGAGTACTTGGCTCCTTCCAGCCTAAGTTCTTGAAATTACAATGGAGAAACTTTACAGGTTTAGAGCGATAACCATTTTGCTTTTGCAGCCCGTAACTTGGACAATTCAGTTTATTGTTCACATCTTAGCGTTTTTACCTGAGTAAGACTGTCCTTATTTTGAATTTTACTTTGTCCAAGGCAGGTCAGAGGATTTGGAGTAGGAGTGTCCCATATAGGGCATTTAAACATTTCACTCACAATTTGCCAAGAAGCCTAGAGCTGCATACATTTACCTATAGCATGATACTGTTTTTCATCCTCAGCACAAATACACAAACTCCATGTCACAACAACCTTGATCCACCTTTAGAAGAAAATAGAGTATTACTTGCTAGACCTCTTAATATTAACTGCAGGGAAGATGAGGAAAAAATGAGATCCCATTCCAGTTATTTTGTCAAAAGGCAAGACTTTTGGAAACCATGAAGTCTTTTCTGATGCAGATTTGAGTGTGGTTACAAGAGAAGACTGCCTATGTGTCCAAGGTGAACTCTGACTACTTAGAGAATTGCTGACGAGAAGTTGTCATTATATTCAGGTTTTTGTAGTAGACTTAGTGAATACAAGCCTCTGAGAATAAAACCAAGAACCCTTTTTCCTGTCATTTACTCCACTGTGAACATTATCCTACAACACTCTGATCAGACATTGTTTTGTATTTTGCATCAATGCAAATGGCTTCTTAAGGTGCAAGATAACCATCAATTAGGTCTCTTACACACTGAGACATCTCAGGACAGTGCTGGAAGTACAAGGCTGCAGATAAAACTGGAATTGTAATCCTCATTTTGTAGGTCATCTTTCTGTGTAATTCTCAGTGATAATGTAGCTTCTTAGATACGCTGATTATCTGTTGTTCCCACGTTAGCCATCAGCTTTGATGGGGCTTAGCTAGGCTTCCTAGCTTCAGTGCTTTTAAAATCCAATAAAAGCTCTCAGCTTCTTGAATTCCTGGCCTCTGAAGTGGGAATATATATATTGGATTGTTCTTAATGTCAGGCTAATATAGGATTGCTCCACTATTAACCTAATGCTGTATACATGCTCTATCCTTCTCTCAAACAGGGTGAAATCGGACCTGCTGGTAATGTTGGTCCTACTGGTCCTGCTGGTCCAAGAGGAGAGATTGGACTTCCTGGTTCTAGTGGTCCTGTTGGCCCTCCAGTGAGTAACTTGCCAGACTTTATCTATTGTCAGACAGGTGCATGTGAGACTCTGAATTAACCAGTATTGTTATCTTTGTTAACAGGGCAACCCTGGTGCCAACGGTCTTCCAGGGGCTAAAGGTGCAGCTGTAAGTACAACCTTACTCACACTTGTTCTTATCTACTCTAAAAAAAAAATAAATCAGTTAATGCAACAGAAAAGATAATGGGCTCATATTTTTTTTCTCTCTGTTGGACAGGGTCTTCCTGGTGTTGCTGGTGCTCCTGGTCTGCCCGGTCCCCGTGGTATTCCTGGTCCTCCTGGCCCCGCTGGTCCTAGTGGTGCTAGAGGACTTGTTGTAAGTGACCTGGTCTATTGCATGTCTTCATCTGAAAATTGGACACAGTTGTAAAATACTTCCTCTATTTTTGTGTTTAATTGAGACTTTTTTTCTTTTTCCACTATAATTAAACATTGTAGTCAATTTCTGTGTCTCACTGCTTGCTTCAGATGCTGAGGCTGAAGAGGTTTGCTTTGCACTCCCTTGGGGTGCCAGGGCTGTTAAGCTCTGTCTGTGTTGATACTATCAAGAGAAACGTGGCTGCAGTCTCACAATCAGGCCCTCAATGGGTATCCTCACTAGAGGAACCAGCCCTGGATATTTCGTAGTTCAATTACTACCATTTTTAAGTATCTTTAACATGTTTCTTTTAATGCCTCTTAAGCCAAAAATATGGTTGTGGTCACTGACCATTTATCAAAATAGAGGCAGGTATGACCCTGTATGATTAAAGAGCATTTTGATTAACAAAAAAGTTGTCCAGGTAGAAGAGAGATTTTTGGAATTATGCTTAATTCTATGATCTGTTTTTGTTTTGGACTCTAGGGTGAACCAGGCCCTGCTGGTGCCAAGGGAGAAAGTGGTAACAAGGGTGAGCCTGTAAGTATGGCAGCGTGTTGTTTCAGTTAATAAAGCCTGACAGTATCTGCAACACGGCATCTGATTTCTTCTTTTTCCTCTGTTTACCTGAAATAGGGTGCTGCTGGACCCGCTGGCCCTCCCGGTCCTAGTGGTGAGGAAGGCAAGAGAGGTGGCCCCGGTGAACCTGGCTCTGCTGGTCCCCCAGGCCCTGCTGGCCTAAGAGTAGGTTTTCTTTTCATGTTCCAGAAGTAGAAGCAAAAAGGAAAGAGGAAATAAAGCTAGACTCAGAAAGGGAAATTAAGTAATTATAAGTAACTACATTTACATTAATATTGCTAAGCAAAGATCATTTGTCCTTCTGAGCGTTTTGATTAGATGAGACCAAATCTATTTTTGCTTTGTATTAATGCTGTTTACCCTCTTATCCCTGAAGTAATTAGAGGTTGCTTTGATTTATCTATTGTGTAATATTTAGTGAACTATCTTTGATTACTCTTAAAGCTTTGTGATGGGATTTAACAGCTTAAATCAGATAATTTTCTCACATGTAGCGTAAGGCAAAAGGTTTCAATTCAGTGCCTTCAAGGGTGCCTAGTACTCTTTTTGCTGAGTGAGGAAACAACTCAGTGAGTTTCAGGAGGCATGGGGCTTACCATGCAGAGCAGGAATTCACTGGAAAAAAATAGGGAAAATGGCAGTCTTTCCACTAGATTTTTTTTGGTAGGGATAAGGATTCAATATTGTACCTCGGATAGGGTATAGTCATAGGGAAGTCAGCAATTCTGTGCAGAGAAGCGAAGGTGAAACTGTGGGCCAGGTTGTGGGATCCTAGCTGCTGGCTAGAGCCACTATGAGCAGTGAAAATGCTTTGATACAAGCATATTAGAATTTAAAGAAATCTAAAGGAAGTGAGAGAGATTTCTTTCACAGTATACATTTACACTGAGATGTGAGTGCTTAGAGATGCACTTACCTCAAATTCAGCAGACCTGCTTGGAAGGCTGAAATTTAGCAAGCACTAAACACCTTACAGGAGCAGATTTATTTTTTTCCCTTTCTTCATTTGTTATATGTCTTTTTGCAGGGTGTACCTGGATCTCGTGGTCTCCCTGGAGCTGATGGCAGAGCTGGTGTCATGGTAAGACTTTTGTCTGAGTCACTATTTCTAAACCATCTTCTTTTATATACAGATGTGTGATACTCTTTGCTACCTCTACCTAAATTTATTTATTTATTTTGGTAGGGACCTGCTGGTAACCGTGGTCCTAGTGGTCCTGTTGGTGCTAAGGGTCCTAATGGTGATGGTGGCCGTCCTGGTGAGCCTGGTCTTATGGGTCCAAGAGTAAGTTTGAACTCTGTGGTGTAAGTTTGAACTATGCAAAAAGAAAATTACTTACAATTCAGGGACAAAATTATTCAGAAATCCAACTGCAAAATTTCAGCCTGTGCTAACCACAATTAGGGCACTTCTGCCACTCTGTTGAAAAAACTATCCATGAGGAAATTATTGAGAAGCATCAAAATGTTTATTGAAATTACTTTCTTTTGTATGTGGTAGCATTTGATTGCCTTGTCTTGGAGCAGTGCCCCCTTGTACTGGATACTGTATTGACTTCTGAGAGGGAGTTCCACTTGTGATTATATAAAATGTGCTCATTAAGATCACAGCTAAAGTGTGTGTGTCCTCTTTAACTAACTAAAAGCAAAGCAAAGCCTACTAAAATGATGTGAGATGGCTGCTCTCAATTTTTTCAATTTTATTTCACAAATGATTTATCTGAAAACAGCCATCCACCTTTAATGGTGCTGGCTGCAGTCAGATTATGTCCAGGTCATTGTCTTTTATCCTCTTAATCTATTCATTCTCTTCCTACCCCATCCCATGAAGTGAAAGTTTTCAGTGCACACATGAACTGTTAGGCATCTGCAAACATTTAAGCACATTCTCTGCTAAAGTAGAGCCTAAATGAGTTTATCTGAGTGAAACTGGTACTTACCTATTACTGATTTTCAACTGACGTGGAAGCACACACCACCAAATTAAACTTCAGTGTGTTTTAGATGTAAACTTGATGAAACATACAGTCCTGTTTCTACAGCGTATTATTGATAACTTGGCATCTCTGTGTGTGTATGTGCGTGTATAGAAGAAAAATTTTGGTTAATCGTTGGGCGAGTTGGTTTCCTTCTGAAAACATGAAACTTGTCCTTTCTCAGGGTCTCCCAGGTCAGCCTGGAACCCCAGGCCCAGCTGGCAAGGAAGGTCCTGTGGTAAGTACCTTGCTTTTTGTTCTGTTTCCCCATTGCATATGAAACGTAGGCATAAACTGATATTTTAAAAAGCAGAGGCCTCAACACTGAGATCTAACACAACTCTGTGTAAAATCAGCAAGATTTTACTACCATATTACTCAGAAGAGGAGCGAGAAACTTTCCATTAATTTCTGTGGGTCTCAAATCAGACCTATGTTCTGGAAGGGGAAAAAGAAATACACAGTTCTATGAAAAAGAGAAGAATGGAGGAATGCATGAGCATGCGATATATAAACAATGTTTGAAAGTTAAATGGCATTTGCTTCCTGTCAGTACACATTTCTCTAATTTCTCTGAACTCAAACTACCCCAGCCATTTAATAGTATGGTTTCTTTTAATAATATGATTTCTTTTTCTAGGGTTTCCCTGGAGCAGATGGTAGGGTTGGGCCAATCGGTCCAGCTGGTAATAGAGGTGAGCCTGGCAACATTGGATTCCCTGGACCAAAAGGTCCCACTGTAAGTACAGTACAGAAACTTTCTTCTATTATGATGGTATTTCCAGACTAACTTGTAGATCCCCAACTCTTAAAAATCAAACACATCTACCTGTGTCTTCCTGTACTGCATATTGGATGGCATCCACTTACATTCAAGAGTTCCATTTTAAATTATTTTCCAATTATCTAAAATATGATTAAACAATTTAATTAGCTTAGAAATATTTGGACATTGATGTGATTGAATAATAATATGTGTCTATTTTATAATTTCTACATGTCCATTTTATAATTTCTTTATATATACTTCAATAAAAGTTCTGTAAAGCTTGGCCACCAACCCTAAGTTCCAGTTGCAGAGTATTGTTATCTATGGAGCACAATCCACAGCTCACTTACTTTAAAAGTAAAGCTACCAGTGATTGCAGTGGGACTCTTAACATGTCACACAGAGGCCACAGATAAAAATAATCATCTGGATTTGTGGTGTTGCTATACATACACAAAGGCAGACATACATATAGTGTATTGCATAGGATACTATGCAGAGTGTCATGAATTATGATCTCAAAAAATAAAGGAATGGAGTTTTGAAACTAAAAGATATTTGCTTTTGAGCTGTTCTTCTAAGTGATTTAACAAGGCAGATGGAGCTTGTAGTGTTTTAATTAGGGTTAAAGAAATATTATAATCAGTCTTCTGGCAAGGAGTGTATTGGTATCTGTTTAGTAGTTTAAACTGGATCTAATATGAAGTCTTGGTTAACTTTCATGTCTTTTTCTTTTAACTTCAGGGTGAACCTGGCAAACCTGGTGAAAAAGGAAATGTTGGTCTTGCTGGCCCACGGGTATGTTGATATATTTTCTTCATCAACTTCTAGAGAGAAAAATGTAGATTTTCAAAACCTACAATAAGATAGGATTGTCTTCTGCAAGCATGAATAAATAATGACATAGAAAAGCACTTGGAAATGCATTAATGTAGGCTTTTCCCAGTGGGGACTATTACTTAAGGGATAAATGAAAACTACCATTCTTGGATATTAATTGAGTAATTAATTATGGGGTATTAGCTTCCTATGAAGAGAAAAAAACTAGCACTCCCCATGCAGATGTTTTAGGACAGTGTATGGTTTCTAATTTTTCCAGTAAATTTCAACTTCTTACTGACAGTTGAAACTTCCATTTAAGGGACGTTTAAATTACAGATCCATTTAATTGATCTGTTGTGGGGAAAAATGCTGTCAGTAAGGTTCCTATAATCTGTAGGTCCAAAAGAAGTTTCCTGAAGGATGAATGTGTAGTAATAATTAAAACAATCACCAGAACTTAAAATTGTAAGCATCTTTAGTACCCTTTGACAGTGAAGCTCTTACAGGTGAATGGTTAAGTTCAAAATATGCATCCAGAGACCTTTGGTTTTGGCACAAAGAGATATTATTCATAACAAATAAAAATTTTAACAGCTTTCTACTTTAACACATTTAGGGTGCTCCTGGTCCAGAAGGAAACAACGGTGCTCAAGGTCCTCCTGGAGTCACTGTAAGTAACAGCCTCCACACAGATCCAATTTGTGATTTACTTTTCATTAATGGGACTTCCTATTTTAAAATCCCTTTTCGTGTATTTCTCCTTCCAAGCTAATCACTTGTTTTTCATTCCATCCAGGGCAACCAAGGTGGAAAGGGTGAACAAGGTCCTGCTGGCCCTCCTGGCTTCCAGGTAAGTAACCACGTGCTCTGTTCAATCTTAACTGTGGTTTACAAAGCATGAAGTACTTCTGTCTTAACTTTATTTGTATTCTTGTTTCTTTACACTTAGGGTCTGCCAGGTCCCTCGGGTCCAGCTGGTGAAGCTGGTAAACCAGGCGAAAGGGTGAGTGACAGATACAGTGCTCTGCAAGTAGGGGCAGGCATTGCATAAGCATTATGTTTAGAATTGCACATGTGGTGAAGCAAGAGCCTGTTGGATCCATTTGCCAAAACAAAGCAATCTGTGTTATATGCAAAGTTTAATAGTTCTTTTTGTTAAAGCTAGCCACAAATGAAGAAAGTCTATTGGAATTTGCAACATACTTTTTTTTTTTTTTCAGTTTTAGTATGAAACTGAGCAAAGCAAATCCTTTGCTTTTCAAGTCTTAAGAAGCAATAAAACATGTCGTCCTCCCCCCCAAAAGACAAGACAGTACATGAAAAACATTTTACTTCAAATTTCTTTTGAAATCTTCAAGGTTCAGTCTAACCCACATTACTCCAATTGTATGCTGTTGCATCTCAATTGATTTCAGTGAACTTACAATTGCATACAACTGAAGCAGCTCAATGGTAATTCAGGCTCTAGGTTCTGCACAGTTAAAGTATGTGATGTAATCTGCAAATTGTGCATCCTATGTGTCATAACCACCCTTCAAGTTTATAGTTACATCCCTCTATGTCACTGTAAAAGACTTTACATTGCATGTACCTGAAAAATGAGCTTGGAATTTAATAGGCAACGCTTTTTTCAGATAAGAAATTATCTCGTGTGCTTTGAGATATTGTGCAGCTATATGAAAAGGGTTTATTTCTCCCTATCTAAAAGACTACTTTTAGTCTGAAGAATTTCAATATGCTGCTGCAATTTGAGAAGTACTTCTATTTACTGCTAAGAAACACAGCACAATTTAAACTAATAAGTTTGCTTTAGAAATAAGCTTTACCAATACATCTACTCTCTTCTAGGGTCTTCATGGTGAATTTGGTCTCCCTGGTCCTGCTGGCCCAAGAGTGAGTAACTCATTTGAAATCTAGTACACACTTAATAATGTGCTCAGTAATAATAGTAACTATATACAATTCCAAGTTTCTCAATGCAAACGGCTCTTCTCAGTTACAGAATACAACGTATTGCAGCAGACTCTCAGGAATGAAGGAGAATTTTCTCTGCTCCTTGCATTTGTCAGGATATATGATTATATAGCACAATAGTTGCCTATGTGCAGAGCTTTTTACCTGACCAGTTTAGCCATGCCATCCCTTGCTAGCCAGCTCCTACCTCCTATTTAATGTCTTTGTGAACAAATGGTGGGCTAAATCCAGAGCCTGGAATAGTCACTAGAAGATATTGCTCCCCACTTCCCTTTATTCCTGCACTGTGAATACACATCTGTAGATAGCTTCATGTGGAGGCCTACCTGCATGGCAGAAAAGTCCCATATATGCAGAGCAATGAGTAGTTTATAACATGCTCAATTGATTATTTGCTTTCCAAATCCCTCTATAAAGAGGTTGATATTTAAACTACTGCTTCCTCTTCCCTTATGACTTCTGGACTAAATGTATTCATGACAAATATTCCCATTCACTCTTATCAATCATGTCAATCAGTTGAAATAGCACTTTGTCTCCCTATATTTAGTCCCCTGAGGCTGTATTAGTAGCCATGTCCTCTTTAAACTTTCATTTTGCTGATCTATCCAAGCCAAGTTCCTGTTATCATTGTAGGAGCAGTTACTTGTCTCCACTCTAGGTTGCCTTAACAATCTCGTACCCAGCCATAGTGATAAAAACTGGTATTTCTACCTTTGATAGATCTATTGTGCATTTAAGCCCAGTTTCTGGCTACTTCCAGATCCCCACATGACCTCTGTTTCAGAATTTATCCTTATACCTGTTATAATATACAGGTCACATTAGTAGGCTTTAGCTGTCACCTTTATTCTCCAATATTCACCAAGCATTACCCACTGTAAAAATAATTGTTTGCCAATTGCTATGGCTCTAATTTCACTAGAATCCATTATCTGCCCTCAAATTGGCATCAGAAGCTCCATCTTACAATAAAATGCGAGACACGGTTATCAGAATGAGCACAACAGCCAAAATCCATGTTCAAGAAGTACTTGTACTTAAATTGCCAAGTGTTAACATAATGTAAAATGTAAGACTTTAGTACTTGACTTTGCTGTATTTGTATCAGAAGCCAGAGCCAATTCTTATGACCACTTTAGTTAATGTCTGCACTATTCTAATATATTTCTTAATGGCTTGTTCAGGTAAAAATACATCACATCATTGTCATTGCTACTAGTCAGTGCTTTTAAACCTCTGAGCTACGGAAGAATTCAAGGAAAAACTCAAATCAGACTGTCTCCTGCAGGGTGAACGTGGTCCTCCTGGTGAAAGCGGTGCTGTCGGTCCTGCTGGTCCCATTGGAAGCCGTGGTCCATCTGGCCCACCAGGCCCTGATGGTAACAAGGTATGCCTTTTCCACCTGCCATCGCCTTACTGTTCCAGCTGCTATTGCCTCACTGTTGAATTCCCAATGAAGGCAATCCAAAACTTTCTTTTCTAAGAGCACAAGTGATTATTGGTAACAGGTAGCTACCTATACACCATAGCTACAGGTCATTTCTTCAAATGGTAGAGCTCCACCCCAGCTAGTCCACACCAATATTAAAGGTTTTATGTTTAGCACTATAGACAGCGGGAGGGGAACTCCAGTTTGGAATCAGTTTGAGTACAGCTTGTCAGCTGGATATACTATTATTCTGCTTTAAGATAGGGTCTGAGATTTTTGCTAAAATTCATGCAGACTTCTATTTATAACCACCTCTACTTGTACACAGGAAGTTCTTGAGTCTAGTACTAAATAATTTTTTTCCCCAAAACACTAGCATAATAATGAGCCATCCTCTACCAAAATAATGTTGGCTTGACGCTAATTTAATATGGGTCTTAGTTTTCAAAATTTTTATGGGTGGCCTTTCCACCAAAGTTTAGTCTGGAATCTGGGACACCCTAAAACCTCAGGAGCCCACAGCATCAGAGAGAGTTCCCACCTGGCATCTTCATTAGTTGAAAAAGTGAAGTAAGTCCATAGCTTAAGATGAAATGCTACTACTCACACTATTTACAAGCAGCAGGACAATGGACAAAGGAGTAATGACAAAATTTTGTTCCAAATTGTGTGAATGATTTGATCTGTCTTACATAATATGCCGTTGCTGCTAGGGTGAGCCTGGCAATGTTGGTGCTGCTGGTGGTCCTGGTCCTGCTGGCCCTGGTGGAATCCCAGGAGAAAGAGGTGCTGCTGGTATTCCAGGAGGCAAGGGTGAAAAGGTAAGGTGAACGGTCTGACCTGCTTTGTTATGGCATGCACAGATTTGGGAGATGCGTGAATTTCATTAACTTAAAAAAAACCTGCAGGTTACCCCAATGCAACTTTTATTTACTGTGAAACTGTATTACATGATGAGTCATTAGTAGTAAAAAAGTAGAGGTTTTGTTGGTCTCACAGACCAGTGTTTTATAAAAACACTATTTTATAAAACACTATGTACTGACATGCAGATTAATGCAGAAGAGTAGGATGTATTAGAAAGAAGAGATAGAACAGAGTGCCGGTCTGCTTTCTTGACACTAGTGATGGCCTGGATATAACTTTTTGTTATACAAAACATATGGCATTTTATGTGACCACTAATATGAAATAATTGTTTTTAACAGTTCTTTTTCTGCTTCAAATAGAAAGTATAACATGAATACCCTAAAATAATTTTTACATGTGGTTATTTCTTGACCAAAAGAAAGGGGATTTTGAGGGGGATTTACATTCAGCATTTGGAATCTGTATCAACTTTGTTTTGTATTTTTAATTCCATGCAAAATTCTTGCCACTTAAGGGAAACTAAACAGGTTCCCTGTGAAAGAGGCAGGCTTATAATTCTGAAAGGCATGTCAGTCCCCTTTGTCTGCAAATTCTTGCTTTGCAAGTCAGTTCATACTCAGGAATAAGATGAAATAATGATCAGACTCCATTCCCCAAACAAACTAGCATGATAAGCATCTCATACAATATGCAAGTAATGCATGGATACTCAGCAAACAGTTCAAGACTTCTTTCATACAAATGATTGTGTTTGTTACCAATATAATGCTTTTTTCTGCTGTGTGTATTCTAGGGTCCCCCAGGCCTGAGAGGTGATACTGGTGCAACAGGAAGGGATGGTGCTCGTGTAAGTATCTTTTGGTTCTACTTGAGTTCACCTTGCTACACTTCAGAACTTAAGTGAATAAAAAGGGATGTTCAGGACTTTCATTTGCATTTCCTCTTATATCTGCTCACTTTTGATACAAATCGGTATGATTTTGTTGTCCCTTGTCCAGCGATGCTTGAATTTGGGGGAAGAGAGAGAAAAACTATAACTTCTCATGCACACAAGCAGAGAAATGACATCAGCAGAAAACCTTGTATTTCACAGACGGTTGTTCAGTGTGACGCTATCCTGTTTGATTTTGTGTGCTCAGCCCAGACAGCTAATTCTAAAGGCAGCCTGCAAAGCCGCACAAAATTAGCATTAATTTTATGTTTTGACTGCCTGTCTTAGAATTCATACTTGGGAAGGAAAATAACAGAACAGATTTTGTTTTATATTGAGAACAGCTAGAAGAAAGTCACATACCTGGAGAAAAAGAAAGAGAAAAAATATTAAAGATAGTCACTCCTGCTTACATTTTGTTAGAAATAGTGTCCTGTCTCTTGACTTGTAGGGTCTCCCTGGTGCTATTGGTGCTCCTGGCCCTGCTGGTGGTGCTGGTGATCGGGTAAGTCCACTCTTTGAATTAAAAAGCATCTTGTTTGTTTATGCAATTTACCCATGCATGAATATTTAAGAGGAGGAGTTCCATAAAAACCAGTTCCATGTTTCTAGTGTGCACTAGTTCTGCAAATTTTTCAGATTTGGGAGCAAGCGTTACTGGAACTGTAGAACTATTCAGTGAAGCTTGCCATAGCACCCCAAACCTTTTCCTAAAAGGGCAGGGAAGGGATGCACATCTCAAGGCAATGGGTTATATGGGGAGAAGATTCTGCTTTAGGCTTTGTTCTGAATTCTTCCTAGCTGAGGCTAATCTCCACAATCCTTCTCACACAGTGAGAAGAGGTTTTGATACGGTGATGAACAGCCATGCATTATCTCAGAATGATTCTTTATCCTGTCTGATTGTCATTAGAAGTTATTAATAGAGGGCAGGTCAGAACAGAAGCGTTTTCAGTAACACCCTCTCCATTAGAGACATGAGATAACTTGCTATGTGCGTCTGTACCACAAGATCACCCCTGTTCGGACTGCAGTAAGGCCTTCCCTGACAATATCTTAATGTTTTCTGCCATCTGTTTTAGGGTGAAGGAGGTCCTGCTGGTCCCGCTGGTCCTGCTGGTGCTCGTGGTATCCCTGTAAGTAGAAATTCCTACAACTATTCCTGTGTCAAAGACATGATGTTCAGAAAAATGCCCATTTAAAGCCCATTCCAACCAGTCCTGTTTTCTTTGTCCTCTCTTTAGGGTGAACGTGGTGAGCCTGGTCCTGTAGGTCCTAGTGGATTTGCTGGACCTCCTGTGAGTACTGTTTGCGCTTTCCTCTTATTGATGCCATGCCATTCCTCTATTCCCTTAGCATGCTTTTCCAACTCCTTTGTTCTACGTGTTTTTCTGCCCATAGGGTGCAGCTGGTCAGCCTGGTGCTAAAGGCGAGCGTGGACCTAAAGGACCTAAGGGTGAAGTTGGACCAACGGGTGCTATTGGCCCAGTTGGTGCTTCTGGACCACCAGTAAGTGAACTGTGTCTTTGTAAAATGCATAGTTCTTAACTGTGCTATGCAAGCAATACACTATCCTGAAGGCCTTGAATTTTGGAAAGGTAATTAAAAAAAGAAACAGAACTTCAAACTAGGTTGTGAGGAAAGTCACCATACTGATTTTTATACATTATATAAACTTTGTCAATCTATTTATGTGGGCTCAGATCGTGAGTCTGGAACTGAAATGAAGAGAAAAAAAAATAATTTTCAACTTGCCCTGAAGATCAGCAAAGTCAGTCTATCTTGGACCATTCAGGGGGTGATTGTGGGTAAGTTCTGAGCTGAGGATGATGGTATCTTCCTCTCAAAGACAGGATGTGCTGTCGCAGTCTGACTTTCAGACCCTGTCAGCCAGAAGCATATGTGCAAATTCATTTCTGCACCCACTTGCACACAGGTTTTTCATGTGCAAACACCTTTATAGCCCAAAGATATATATATATTTGACATGCATTCAGCCCATTATTGGGGAACAGGTTGAAACGATGCAGAAAGTCAGGCCCTCGTATTTCAAATACTGTGTAGTCTTGCAAGATAACATGGCTTGCAGTCCTTACTGTATGCTTCCAATAGAGCAATATGAGGCCCTTGCAGTACTGCTCTGAAATTAGTCATACAGTGCAAACAGAGGAGTTGTTATTCTTTGCCATACTGTATCTTTGACATTTTGACTTCCAGGTTTGCTTAGATGCACACAACATTTGCAAGACAAATTCATTTGAATCATAAATGCCTTATGCAATTCTTCTCAGTCCTTACGATACTGATTTAAAATGTCTGTGAGAATTTACTACCCTAGTATCAGGACAAGAGTTGTGGTTTTGGGCCCAGTCCTCCTCCTGTTAAAGTAAAAAGCAAAATTGCCCTTAACTTTTCATGAGAGTGAGACTGAGCCCTTATTCTACATAGGGAACGTTAACAGTCTTTGCTTGATTCATCTGTCTTTTTCACTCCTTCATACATAGGGTCCCGCTGGTGCTGCTGGTCCTGCTGGCCCTCGTGGTGATGCTGGTCCTCCTGTAAGTCTTCAGGCTTTTGGCGTTGACATTATTACTTTTCATGAACTCATTGTTTCCTTTAAACCAAATCTTCCTTTTCACTTTTATTTTTAGGGCATGACTGGTTTCCCTGGTGCTGCTGGAAGAGTTGGTCCTCCTGGCCCTGCTGTAAGTAACTAATGAAGAAGTTCTAATGGGAGATAAGTCAGAAGTTACATTGGTTAGAGATAATCCTGATTTTTGTTACATGGACACAAATTCTAACTAACTGCTCTGGAATCAACTCAGATCCTCATCCGTAGAACTGGATGAGATAAGAAGTCTCTTAACTGTTTGAACTTCCAGAGTGGGAGTTATGCATTTAGTTGTTTGGTTGTTTTTAAATACATCAAGCATCCCTCGGCACCTTGAGGCACCTAACCATTTATAAAAAACTGTGTCTTGCTTTTGTTCACTGTGAGTAATGGCATTGCCATTGATTTTTGAGTGGAATAAGATGATCATGTCCTGTTTGAAAAAAGAATGTTAAGGCTATCTTCTGTCCACACTTTCTAAAGTCTCTGCAGTTCCAGTCCCTGTGTCAAGTAGGGAAATCTGTGTTTAAGAATGTGAATCCCTGCTTGCTTATTTTTCAGCCAAAAATTTTGGTTTCAAATTGACATTTGTATTCTAATGATATCATATTCATTCTCAATCCTAGGGTATCACTGGTCCTCCTGGTCCTCCTGGCCCAGCTGGCAAGGATGGTGCTAGAGGTCTACGTGGCGATGTTGGTCCAGTTGGCCGTACTGGTGAACAAGGTATTGCTGGCCCACCTGGTTTTGCTGGTGAGAAAGGTCCATCTGGAGAGGCTGGTGCTGCTGTAAGTTACTGAGTATCAAACCTCATTAAAACTATTCACATAAATGTTATGGTTTCTAAGATACTTTTGGTATTTGTTGAAGGGCTTTTCTCTTTTATCCACAAATTTAGCAAAGCTTTTACGTAGAAGCTCCACTGAGACTCAATAAATTGTTTATAGATATATTTGACAAATATGCCATAAAAAGTGAACTGAATCTTTGGGTCAGGTTTTTCTCTCTTTTTTTCTTGTGGTGAGTTGCATCTTTCTCTGCAAGTAGCCCAAGTGAAAGCAACAAGGCTAACTGCAGAAGAAACTGCTGCTTAGCCTGAGAAAGGGAAGCAGAGTCTCCTACTCTGAAATTAAGCATCATGGATGGAAAAATGGGGAACATGTGAACATCCATTTAGAATAATCTCAATTAATTTCTGCATCAGAAACTCTAATTTGTGGGGAACACAAGGTTAAAGTTATCTGACTCCAGGGTGGCTTAGAATTATGCAAATAAATAAATCACCTTTGAGTGTCTTTAAGCTTGCACATCCAGAATTACTGGAATTTTTAAAGTCAGACACATTTCTGTGAATTGCCACTCTGTTGTTTCTCAATAAAAAATTACAGAAATTTATTCTGTGATCTGCAGAAGTTGCAGCTGAGAATAAAATCTTCAGTGTTATTGTCAGATGTATATGTTCAAATTTTGAAAGTGACAATTGAAAAGTTGCCACTTAATGTCCAGTATAAAGCAGGAAATTTTTTAAAGTTTTATATTGTAATTTAATTTCAGTTATGAAAAACATATTCGAACTAGTAGGCCTGACTAAGTTAGGATAATAATTTAGGGCAATCTGTCGGAATGATTATTTATGCCAAGTTTAGCACCACATACGCACCACAAATTTCAAGGAAATGGAAAAATCACTAAAATGAACAACCTTACCTTTCTGATGGTCAGCAGAGAGCTCTAAGGGTTGTTTGGAGATGTCAGATACCACCTAGAGATCTTGTAAGGCTGTGTCAGGATCAGTCTCAGATGATCAGTCTCTTCTCTATGGAATCCCCTCACGCAGTCATCTTCTCTGTACTGAATACCCTAGTTTTCATGCATCACCCACTGTTACTGAATGTGAAGGGGAAAAGCATGTGCATAGTGTTGTTCAGAAACAGCACTTTCACTGGAAAAAATTGTGAGGGGGGTATAACTGGCATTACGATCTTGTAGACCTTTAGCTTTGGAGTTTGAGGTCTTATGGGCTGGTTACAACTTCTTCCATGCAGGAACTAGCCCTGACACACATTGAGATCCTTGGAAAGTAGTTGGTACAGTTGTAGAGCAAAACAAATGAGGAATGTGGAGGACCATAAAAATTTTTTTTTTTCTGTTGCTATAAATAATATTCTCTTCATGTCCTAGGGTCCTCCTGGTGCCCCAGGCCCTCAGGGTATCCTTGGTGCTCCTGGTATCCTTGGTCTGCCTGGGTCTCGGGGAGAACGTGGTCTTCCAGGCATCTCTGGAGCAACAGTGAGTATATGACTACTTAACTACTTTAAACAGATAGGTGTAAAGAAAAAAGTTGAGGTCTCCTCTTAAGGGAAACCAGAGCAAAGGAGATGTAGATTCTGCTGTTTCCGTTGCTCCTGGAAACAAAGGATATGGACCTAACAGACTTAGAGCAGTGGAAGAAATTATTGTTTGCTGCAGACAAACAAGACTTGTGTCTGCAGGCAAATGTATTTTCTATCAGAGGTTTCTGATAGAAGAGATAGAAAATTTAGAATAAAGATAATATTTGGTATATTAGGTATGTTTCTTGAGTCCTGGTCTGTTTCACTTCCAGAATTGATTGAAGAGAAGTTTTAGATATAGACTAAAAGTTCTGTAAGACTGGTTTGTGTTGTATTATAATGTCACATTTTGTTACCACTGTTCCTGTATTAGGGTGAACCTGGTCCTCTGGGTGTTTCTGGTCCTCCTGGTGCACGTGGTCCCTCTGGTCCTGTGGGTTCTCCTGGTCCAAATGGTGCTCCCGGTGAAGCTGGTCGTGATGTAAGCTATGTCTTATTGCCTCTTCAGGATTGCTTTTCTTTTATTCTAAGCTAAAGACAAATACATAGAAAAGATGAATGTAACTGGCGGTTGTTCTGCTAGTAAACTCGGACCTTCTGGTGTCTTCAGGGAAAATTATAGCCGGATTCTAATAGACACGGATACCCGTCCCCAACTAGGTGACATATTCCTCAAGGCACAAGTTGTGTCTGAAATACATCCTGGAGTCACTATCAGAATCTTCGACGTTTTACTTAATTGCCAAGAAAGATGGAGTGGGAAAAAGATTACTTCATTGCTGGAGCTGAGAAAAATAGTACACCCCCAGGGGTAAGGTTTTGTCCATACAGAAGAATACATCAGCAAAGCTTGTTATCAGCAAATTCTCTTAAGCATCATGTTAGATGCAAAGTACGTATCTTTCAGGGAAGTATAAAAATTGCAGTCACTTTTTCTTAAGAGATCTAGTGATTTTTGGTGTTTTTTAAGGTAAGACCCACCCAGAAGGCATATGAAGCACATAACACAAAATGTTGGGATTCAGTTATTGGACTTGTGCAACACTCAGCACTGTTTTGGAGTAGATAGAAGTGTAGTAGAACAGATACACTTCCATGTTGTGGCTGAGCTGCATAGTGTTTCCCAATGTGCATTCCCTCACTGTGAACTGGTTGTTTGTAGGCTAGAAACATGATGGAACAAACTCTTGCCTGTGTGGCAGGTCCTGCTGAACTGTGATCAGTGCAGGTTAAGATGCAATGGAGGACCTCAGTCCTGTGCAGAAGGGGGAATGTGGGAACACGAGTGGAACAAATTGCTCCCTCTAATGCACTGCTTTATGGATGATTACTTGGAGGACAGTGCCCTGCTCACACTTCTTCACAGAGCAGCAAATAAACTTATCCAGCCAATTTAACCATCCAAGTTAGTAGTTCACCTTGAAGAAGGGTGTCCATACAGTGGCTATATATTACTTACATTGTAAGAACAGTTAAAAGTATTTACGTTATCTGTCTCCTGTAAGTATAACTATATAAAGCTTTCTCTGGGAAGCTTATTTGATAACATGAAGCATTGCTAATACAGGACTCCCATGAGTCCTGAGACTCACAGGACTTCCAAGAGATCAGAGAATAGTATTTTTATTTTATAAGTACTAAAAAGAAATAAGCTTTCAGTTCTGTGGGAATTTTCTGAAGGAAAAGGTTTGCTAGTGTACGCAATGAAACAGTTGAAGTGAAATTAACATTCACAAAGGAAGCCAATTTAAGCTTGTGAAGTAACACAACAAAGTAATTTAACCATGACTAGTTGAAGTACTTTTCTCACCACAGACATTTTTCATGTAAAAAGGAAGTCTCAGTTTTACAAGAGTACAAGCTAGGTGAAGACTGCTATTGTCTTGACCTTTTAATTTGGAGAAATACAGCAAAACTCAGTAACTTTATTCTGTACTGAACTTGTGAAACCTAAAATATTTGAAGACCATGTTATTTTTCTTAGCATATTAGTATATTTAAGGGATGTGAGAGTGGCATCTATAAGGAAAAGTCTAGATCTTCAAGATTTATACTATCCCATCTCAATGTTTTCTTGCTCTTATTGGGAGCAATTAGACTGACTCACAGCTCTGTGTGAGATGAAGGTTGATGGAATATAATGCTTTTTCGTGCTAACAGGGCAATCCTGGAAACGATGGTCCTCCAGGCCGTGATGGTGCTCCTGGTTTCAAGGTAACTTGTTCTTTTATTTTATTTCATAATCATGGAAGAAATATTCCAATAAGTGTAAGTCAGTAGTAACACACTGTCTCTCCCTTTGCATTACTTTGTTCCCAGGGTGAGCGTGGTGCTCCTGGTAACCCTGGTCCCAGTGGTGCTCTGGGTGCTCCTGGTCCTCATGGCCAAGTTGGTCCTTCTGGAAAGCCTGGAAACCGTGGTGATCCCGTAAGTCCATGAGACCGTATTTTTTTTAATCAACACAAGACTAAGATTTGTCCATTTATACATTATACATCAAACCCATACAATGTGTAGATAATTGCTTTCTGCAAAAATGTGTTGAGCATGGAATCTTTTTTAGGTATAATATACAGCAGTGACATACATTTTCTATTCCTGTTTCAGGGTCCTGCTGGTGCTGTCGGTCCTGCTGGTGCTTTTGGTCCAAGAGGTCTTGCTGTAAGTCTGATTTCTAAATACATTACCACACTGATGCAAGAAGAGCAAACATGCTTTATTAATAAGGACTCATGACTCTGCTCAAGATACAGGCCCAAAAAGTAGTGCTTAAGGAGCTGTAAATATTTGTAGACCTAGAAACTTGATCAGCATTCTATAGGACTGATCCTGAAGCTTTTGAGATTGATACTCTTCCTGAGTGTGTTAAAAGGATGTGCATATATATATATATATCAGGGGCAACCTATGGCATAGTGTAGATTCCTCATGCTTAATTCTTACTTTGACAGTAGTATATACTGGAAGCCTTCTGTTTTGTTCCTCTGACACCTATATTCCTTCCTAGGGCCCACAAGGTCCACGTGGTGAGAAAGGTGCACCTGGTGATAAGGGACCTAGAGGTCTGCCTGGCTTGAAGGGACACAATGGATTGCAGGGTCTTCCTGGTCTTGCTGTAAGTAAATGATCTTCAGTATTTTGAATATAAAGAGTAAAAAAAGGAAATAAGGTCACCCTAGTCTGGAATTACACATGTACAACCCAACCAGTTAATACCACTTACTCCACTCTGCATCATCTTTCAAAGACCATAAGATTCTCTTTAATGCTCAATGCTCTTCACATAAATGGCAAATTTTGATAGTGCCATGGATAGCTGGTTTTAGAACTCTGAGTACCATTAGTTGCCCTGAAACTTGACTGCATTTGGCTAGCACAGATTTCAAAAAGCCCTGCCTTTTTTTTAATAGTAATTCTTATTTTGGACAGAAATTGTAAAGACTTTGTATCACAGAGAAGCAGAAGTAATTTGTAGATTTTCTTCCCTTTAAATTCTAGTATCCCCTTTAGGAATTCTGACTTTTAAAACCTTCTCTGAAAATCTGAAGAAACTATATAGAATGTTGTAGGTTATCTCCTTAAATACCTCTTTATAGTCTCTCTCCTCCCTCCCCCAAACAGGTCTTTTATATCCCAGCTCCACTAATAAATGCCATTAGCCCTAGATTCCCATTCTCTGGGCCCACATACACATGCTGACCATAGCTCCCTCTTGAATCATGCTAATAGAAATGTGTGCCACTGTGGTTTTTTTACTGACTGTGCATGTATCTTTTCCAATAGGGCCAACATGGTGATCAAGGTCCTCCTGGTAACAACGGCCCTGCTGGCCCAAGGGTATGTAAAATTAGGAGCATATTCAAAAAACTCTCCCATTTCTTTTGTGCAATATGTATGTATACTCCATTTATATGAATATCTATTTGTAGTGTTTTCTACTGTCATTAAACTGTTTAAGTTTTCTTTTAGGGTCCCCCTGGTCCTTCTGGTCCTCCTGGTAAAGATGGTCGCAATGGTCTCCCTGGACCTATTGGCCCTGCTGGTGTGCGTGGCTCTCATGGTAGCCAAGGTCCTGCTGTGAGTATAACTTGCTTTTTGGTGATTTAAGACATTTATGTCACATTTATGTCACAACAAAATTACTTCAAATGCCTAGCAGTTGAGGAAAATATGTGATTTTATTTATTAAAAAAAAAAAGTCCAAATGTCTGTTGTTATTTAACATTAAGTATTTCCCTAATAGGCCTAAACCTGAAGTCCTTGTTCATTCCTTATGGCCAGACAGCAAATACAAAAAGATGTAGTGGTCCTACACTGTGCATCTTCTACTGCGTGAGCTCATAGTGGTCACCACAGGGCAGGTCCACATGCCCTGCCTCACATTAGAGCTGAAGGTGCTAGGAGTTAAGTAGGACTATGCATGTGTGGAAGCATTTAATTGAGAGAATCATATGTCTAATAGAATCCTTCTTGCCTTTTGCTTTTGAAAAACTTCAGGGTCCCCCTGGTCCTCCTGGTCCTCCTGGTCCCCCTGGTCCCAATGGTGGTGGATACGAAGTTGGCTATGATGCAGAATACTACCGGGCTGATCAGCCTTCTCTCAGACCCAAGGATTATGAAGTTGATGCCACTCTGAAAACATTGAACAACCAAATTGAGACCCTGCTGACCCCAGAAGGCTCCAGAAAGAACCCAGCTCGCACCTGCCGTGACCTAAGACTTAGCCACCCAGAATGGAGCAGCGGTATGTTAGTGCCAGATATCTGCCCTTTCTAGCTCAAGAAGTACTTCAGCTTATTAGCTTTCTTTGATAAATAGTATCCTTGGCCACTCAGTGAAAATACTGAATGACTAATGAAGTTCTCTCTGCCTCCACTGAAAACAGATACAAGAACATTCTGAAAAGCACTGTATAGCTATTGCTGCATGATTATTGTTATAATTTTTCAAAATAATACAAAAATATTTGACTCTACCTTTCAAATACAATTTTTTATCCATTAACAATCCAAAATACATATTTATCCCAGTTATCACCTTAATATTGTACCTAGTTGTGATATTTATGACCTCTCTCTGAGCTCCTATATCAAACAAGGGAATATAAACTGAATGCAAATGTTGCACTGAGTGAACTATTGTTCGCATTTCCTCCATGGCAGGCTTCTACTGGATTGATCCTAACCAAGGCTGCTCTGCAGATGCCATTAGAGCATACTGTGACTTTTCTACTGGTGAGACTTGCATCCATGCCAACCCTGATAACATTCCTGCTAAGAACTGGTATGTCAACAAGAACCCCAAGGACAAGAAGCACGTATGGTTTGGTGAAACTATCAATGGTGGCAGCCAGGTAAGTGATGTATGGGAGGATGATTGTTTCCTACAGTGCTGTCTGAAGAATTTCCAATTCACTGGCTCTCAGCAAGCAAACCCATAAATTAAACTGTCTTAGAGGAGAAATATGAAAAAGGGAACTACCCTTTATCTCAAGGGAACAGAGGTCCAGTTCTGGTTTGGATCACAATTTGCCAAAAGGATTTTTCAGTATTGTTCTAATTTTTCTTTGTGTCTGCAAATGGTCAATTCAGCATGACTTATGGCTATTGCTAAGGGAAGCCTGGACTAGAATATAGTCCATTAGTATAAAGACAGCCCAGAAACTGTCTGAAAAAGTAAGAAAAACATTTTTGCTTATTCTTTTAATTGAGATTTTTTACATATGACACTGTTCTTGGAAAGATAGATCCTAGGTGTATGCCACCATAACATTCAGAATTGCCGGTGTGAGTAAAAACAAGAAATATGTCTACTTGCACACTAGACACTGTACCAGTGGATTATAAATAAATTACTTTGGTACAGCTAAGGAGATCTAATTACACAATTTTTAAATGAAATTGAATTGATCTTATGATGAAATCACAATGTTCAAGATCTTTGAGATAAGAACATAAAATTGATCACACTTGGTCAGAACAAGAGTCTAGGGTAGTCTAGCATCCTGTTTCTTACAGTAGCTAAAAGTAGATGCTGTAAAAGAATGTAAGAATGAAGTAAACATTTGTAATATCCATAGACACTATTCTGTTAGACTCAAAAAACATTTAGAGTTTTCTTGGGACATCATTTCTGTTTATCTATGGAAACAATAGACTTCTTTTCCTTGAAATTGTCAGATCTTGTCTTTGAATCTACATAAACTGTTAGCACTCTATCTTGGAAAAGAGTTGTAGAATTTAACTACATCCACTAATTTCTGATTTTCAACCTACCTCCTACTAGTTTTATTTGATGCAATAGACGAGTGATTGCAGACGTAACTTTTTTTTTTAATGTTCCTGAGCAAATATCACGTGTTTCCATTACAAACATCCACCTCTACCCCAGCAATACAATTGACTGGATTCCTTTCTGTTTTTCAGTTTGAATATAATGATGAAGGAGTGACCTCAAAGGATATGGCCACCCAACTTGCTTTCATGCGTCTGTTGGCCAACCATGCCTCCCAGAACATCACCTACCACTGCAAGAACAGCATTGCCTACATGGATGAGGAAACTGGCAACCTTAAAAAGGCTGTTATACTGCAGGGATCCAATGATGTTGAACTACGAGCTGAAGGCAACAGCAGATTCACTTTCAGTGTTCTTGAGGACGGCTGCTCTGTAAGTAATGCAGAAACCACAGGCACAGTGATTGCCCATGGTTAAGCACGTGATTAGGAATGGAATTGTGCTTTGATTCAGGATTAGATTATCAGTCAGACTAGTGAAGATACACAGCCTACAAAACCAATTATGCCAAATCTTTAACAAGTGGAAAGGACTGGGGTACAAACAAAGCCTATCTTGTACTGTGCAGTGTGGCAAAAAAAAAAAAAAGTTTTTCAGAGGGACCAGACACAAATTCTGTGTAAGCTGAAGTCATGAGAGAATTGTGCAGAAGCTGTAGGAGGGACACAATCTTTAAGTCAGGGTTCTCTGAGGATTTAACATCAGTGTCCATAATATGGCAGTTAATGTGGCATCACACATACAACTTCAGAAGATTAAATATTTTCTCTGTATCGGAGATATAAAAAGTTGGATATGGGTATCTGATTTGTAAACAATGGCAGCAACATTAATATGAAATTCTTTCAGAAATTACCCATTCAGGTGAAAAAATTCTCAATACTATGAACAATGCAATAACAATTGTAATGAATCTTCTCTTGCAGAGAAAGAACAATCAATGGGGCAAAACAATCATTGAATACAGAACAAATAAGCCATCTCGCTTGCCCATCCTTGACATTGCACCTTTGGATATTGGCGGCGCTGACCAAGAATTCGGTTTGGACATTGGCCCAGTCTGTTTCAAATGAATGAACTAAAATTAACTTAAAGCCTCTCCCAAATTATTCTCTTGTCATTTCTTTTTATAATGAAAGCTGACTCCTTCCATTTCTTCTGTTCATCTACTTGCTTAAACTCTGGGCGAAAAAGAAGGAGAAGAATTGATTGGAGCATTGTGCAATGAAATTTAATACAGCCCCAAAAGGACTTGGAAGTCTTTCAAGATTTAACACCTTGTTTTGGGAAATGTCAACCTTTGTAAAGAAAAAAAAAACAAAATAAAAAATCATGAAAGTTTGCACCACTTGTGGCCTTTGAATATCTTCCACAGAGGAAGTTTAAAACCACAACTTCCAAAGGTTTAAACTACCTCATACACTAAATCAAGTGTGATCCACATCTTTTGTAGGTACTTCTCCATGTGATCTGAGGTACTTTCAGTTCCACTCAAAATACAGTGGTGCGAATTGCATTATTACAGAGTATCTTTCCAATACTTGAACTTTGATGGTGCTAGTAGCATTTAAAGTATCACTTCTCTGTTTCTTTGAAGACTGTCTCAAAACTTGGAATGTCCTGTCTCACCCGCAGCTTAAGCATGTGGATCATTTTTCCTCATCTTTGTCCTCTTCCTCCAAAATCAGGTGCTCCTGCTTTCAAATCTCATTTCCATTTTCTACAATGGGTAAAAAAAAAAAAAAAATCATAATTTCTCAAAAAAAGAAAAATGTATTTTGTATATAAGATGTTTAAATAAATTGTGAAAAAATGAAATAAAGCATGTCCAGTGTTCCAAAAGAAACTATTTAATGAGTTAAGTTACTTGCTTAGATGCATTGGCAGATATTCATACCTAGAATTTACAATACGTTTGCATTACTGCAACTATCTTAGCCCCTTGCTGTAAAACATTTGCTCAGAACATTTGAAGTCTGCCTACAACTGTCTTAAGGGTGTGATTGTCTATTCAGCTCTCCAGTTCAACACCACCTTTTTGAAAAGTCCACAAGAGACTTAGTGACTCCATATTCATAGTAAAAGTTCAAAAGCAGCAATAATTCCTTTCTTTTTTTCCAAATGCTAGGCAGGATTAATGGGTGAAATAAGGAAAATGAGGCTTCTGTCTTACACTTGAAGACAGAAAGCTCCTTGATGTTGGAGAGCGCTGTGCTGGCTGATGCTATGCTGTAATCAGCAGAACTGTGCTGTGTGCTTTTGAAGTGATGTGCAGAAGTCCATGCAAGGAATCCCTAAATTTAGTTGTCTTGTCAGGAAGATCACGGTTTGTTAGGCCCTTACAGTTCATTCAGTTCTATATGAGACAGAACTATCCGCTGTCACTAACCTTAATAATTTACTATCACAAAAGATGCCATGAGAAGCAAAGACTGTTCTTATCTGAGGCCTTCTGAGAGACTGCTATCATAAAGTACTTTTCTGAAAACCCTAAAGAACTGCAATTCCAACAGCCATGTTTTTGGAATTGGGAAGGCGCTTGGGAGAACTCACAAAGGACCATGAGGACAAGAGCAAAAGCAGGTAAGGGGAGAGGTGAGACAGGCTCAGTCAGCAGGGACCCCCAAAAGGAAGCACGAAGAAAATACCAAGAAGGTCCCTGTAACCTGAAGAAAGCACCACTCCAAAGGTGAGTGGCTGAGAGTCTGATGGCAGCTCCAAATGGTGCAAGAAGGAATAAGCACTAAAAACTGTTTCCAAAGAATGTTTTTCATTCTCACTTGCAATGAATTGATTATGGAAAAAGAAATTAATTTAATTAAAGAAAGGCCCGAAGTGCAGCTGGTATGTGCTGAGGGCTGTGTGCTGAATTACCAGAAGGAAAATTGCCATGATAAAATATAGCCCATTGTTCATTAAGTGAGTAAACATACTGCAGGTACATACCTGCATTTATTCATTGGACCGTGATGATTCTTAAAAGTGTTAGTGTTTTAAATCATTGTCTTAGTATTTAAAAATAAAATTTTTGTTGTCATTGAAAAAGAAAATAATGAAATGCTTTAAAATGGTAGGAGTTTATTTTCTCAGATTATCTACAAGTCAGGAAGCTTCTACAAGGACTGAAAAGATAAAATTACATCTCTGTCTGTGTAATCCACTAGAATGTATGCTAGGACTGGCAGGTGGACTGTTGCTGCTTGGGAAGGAAAAAGATCCACAATTAAAGTAACACTTGAGGTTTAGAAGGGAAACTACAAAGGGTAAATGCTGTCTCTTTTATCATCTGCTTTCTCCTTTGCTCTCTGTGCTCTTTTCCACGGTATGTCCTGCTAGGCAGAGAATGCTTCCTTTCTACCAGCCCACTGGTAACATCCAAATTCTTCTGTTTTTACATCTTCACCACAAAAGTAGACTGATTTGGAAATTAAACCAGAAAAAATGCATAGGACCCAGCTTACAACTTCTAGCCTCATTAGCACTGGGAAGACACTCAGTCTGGCCTGCAGGTTTTGAGCTCATCACAACTTACTGTGCAATCAAGTATTTTGCTTATGCTATGTACAATACTGAAGAAACTGTCTTTCCTCTCAAGAACCGTAGCTGAAAATAAGTAAGATGAACTGCAGACAGGGCAGGAAGCCTTCATATTGTCTAATTTCAGGAACATAAAATGTTGAGTAAACTTTTGGTGAAGTGAGCTTAATAGTCTTTGGGAATGATCTGCCTACCTGTAAGGATTATCTCTGGAGAATTTATAAGCAGGTATGCATCAGCAGTAATGCAACAACACTATTAGCATAACTTAGCTAAAACAATAGAGTTAAAATAGCTTAAAGTTTGCATTCAGCACAATAAAGAAACCTGGAAGGAAAGCAAAACAGCTGGAGTAACTACGTGAAATAAAGTTTGCATCAAGCCCTGGCTGTACTGCGTAGAAACAGAATGGCTGGAGAAGCTGTGTAAGGCTGGGGGCTGGGGGCCACTCACATGCACAGTGCTCGGTTCTGACACAACTGTGTGAAAGTACTGCAGAACACAGATCATTTTCCTGCCTGGAATCTGTGGGACCGATCACCCATTTGTGTGGTCAATAAATTTGTCCTGTTCATCAGCTCCTCTTACGCATCTCCCCAGGAGATTAACAGAGATTAAAAGTCTCCTGTCAGTAGCTGCGTCAAATTGCATCTCAGCTGAAGCCTGAAGTCTCCAGTGGAAATATTCCTTACTGTATCCAGAAACCTTACTAGAAAGTCTTCCGAATTGTTTAAAGGCCCTCTGTGTGTACGAACGGGGCTTGCTGCGTAGTCCTCTTGACACTTGAATTTTACTAGTTGCAATGGGCCTCTGCTCTTGGGGCTGGTTTTCACTTTTAAAAGCATGTATTTCCATGAGCACAACTCCCTCTCAGTCAGCCTGTGACCCAGTATGCAGGGAAATCATTAGGATAAATGGGAATCAAGCAAAACAGCAGTTGCTAGAGAGTGACAAATTCAGTCTCCCCTTTCCTTCCTCTTCCTGAGCGTAACTTGCTCTCCTTGGGCTGATGCATGCTGTTTCCTATTTCAGCAGGCTCAGCTGGCAGCATCTTGGGCTCCCTGCAGCATGGGCTTTTGCATTAACACGGCCTAAGTAGGTAAAAAACAGGGGTGTTGAGAATATGGTGAATTCAACCAACACAGAGTGAAAAGAAACTCAAAATCTGGACAGCTGTTGGAGAATGGATGGTTGTAACTGTGCAGGCTGCTTCACTGGCAAGAGAATCATGAGCCACTGACAGTTATCTTAAGGATCTGTGTTTATCAGTTTAAAATATGAATACGGTGCTAAAGACTGCAAAGAAACAAATTCCCTTTAATACAAGTGACAAAACGTTTCTGTTAAGATATCTACACTTCCGCCACACAGGTTTAAGCTGCAGTTTTTGACGTGATTTTTGATGAGTTTTTCTGTTGTGCTTAATGATTTCAGACAGGATCTCCTAGAAGCTGTTTTCCCACCACTCACTTGATGTAGTGTTTTACAGTATTAGAATCATGTACAACAATTTCAAACAATGAGATAATAGCAAGTTCAAATAAGCAATTCTTAGACATGCTACCAGAAGTAATCTCTAATTCATCTAGCTGCACTCTGAGCTCATTAGAAAACCACTACTTTTCTGTATTGCTCCCCCATAAAGCTCAGATGCAAACTGAATGCAATCTATGGTGCATCAATTAAGATCTTCTGCAGAAATGACTGTATTTCCATATTTGTAGGCTGGAGTAAATTTGCCCTTTCCTGGAAAATAGGTGGTTGAATACTGACGTTACATGAACAAAATTTCCTAAACATGAATCCATGCTTAAGTATACTCTCCAACTACTCATGAAGTGATGGTTCTCATTAAACCAAATATAAGTATCAAAACAAATAAAACATTTGAATGCAATTTTGAACACAAGCAATTGAAATATACATAATTCATTCCAATAATTATTGTCAACATCATCTTAAAAACACATATATTTTTTATTTTCACATATATTTTATTTTCACATATATACTTTAATCCTTTCAAGCTCCTGAAATTGGTTCTTTGAGTGAAATAAAACGAGTTTTCCCAAATGTCAATTCTTAAGACCCTTAGTGAAGCAGCAAGAGCACTTCTCTGCCATTTCCACACACGTAGTGCACCACCTATTGACTTACACAGTAATTACCAGGCCCTTAAGAATATTTTTCTAAGGTGTTTTTTTCCCTGAATTCACTGTCATGGTTACTATCCAAATCTTCTGAGCTGCCTGTGGCCAAGAATATCCCAAGGATTATTTCTGCAAAATATCAGTATCACAACTCATCCTAAAAATATATTTATCAGAAGAACACCCATCCAAGCCAGGAAAGCTCCTGGCAGCAAACTGCATTCTCACTCAGGGTAGAAAAGACTCAAGGCAATAATAAGTCAGTCTTTTTGTTGTCGGGTTCTATGGATCCAAAACAGCAGATACAAATTCATTTGACTAACAGCTCCCCAATGAAGCAATGTTTAACATGCTGCCCATAATTCACGTATCAGTCTCCCACAACCAGTTCTGCGTGGATACGGCTGCTAAACGGCCGCCTGTCATGTTAGGTATGCGGTCCATTTGGTAGCGATCTGGAACAGCTCAGAGCAAAAAGAATTTCATTTACAGAGGAACTGCAGAACTGGATTCCCTCTGTTCCACAATGCTGCTATGAGGTTTCTAAGGACACAGGCGGCAGAAAGGGAATTCAAGATGGCATCTCGCGGGCGTCTCTTTCCTCCTCTCTGTCTTCCTAACAAACTGCTAAGTGCTTACTCAGCTCCCACAGCCAGGGTCTCAGCCTTTGAGCGTATCCTGTGTTTTCAGGTGAGAAAATTGATTGGGGAAGTAGATGATTTATACCACCTCTCTTTCTAAGCAATCCATTTACACTGGAATCACTCTGGACTGTTTAATTTTATCTTAATCCAGGCCGGTGTTTCAACTTTTTCTTCCTGTTGTCTGCCTGCATTTCTGGAAAGGTTAAAAGTTATTTTTGCAAAATAGGCAAAGACAGCCTTGTCCTGAGGTGTAAGTGGAAGCCATCAACAACTGCTCCCATGCTTGAGTAAACTATTCACAGCCTGATAAATCACCCTCCAGATCTCACAGTGGGACTTGAGCATCAACAGTTATGCTTTACATAAGCAGATATACAGGGTTAACATGAGGTTCATAATGGGGGAAAATGGTAGCAGACCAGTTGGAGGTAAGAATGGGTGTGGATGCCCCCTCATCACAGACGGACAGCAAAAATTTCCTCCACAAATTGAAACAGTAGAAGTCAACCAACAGGGTTATTTCAGAACTTCTAGTATTCCAAGACTTTTACCATGACAACACAACAGCTGTAGCATTTACTGGGTGTTTGATATGAACAACCTCTGCACCGAGTTCCTGAAGTATGAACTCCACAGTAGCAGTGTACCACGTCTTTCCTCCAGATTACAGAGTCAGAGTAGTGGAGAATCAGGCCCTGATTTACCATTTGCAAAGGCAGGAAATGGCACAGACCTCATATTTCTATCATCACGCATCTTTTTTTTTTTCAAACAGAAGGTAGCTTTGACTTCAGAAGGCAAGAAAGGGATCTTTGATCCTGTATCCTGAGGTTTAACTATTTTGTTAAAATTCAGACTACCCAGGAGAGCAGCATTTCCTCAGCCTACTCACAGTCTTTCTGAAAAAAAATCTAGATTACCTAAAAACTGACACATACAATAGGACATCTGAGTAATTAAAGAATGTAGTAGTAATAACTGGATGTTATAATTATTGTAAATATTAATTATATTAATCAATTAACCATTTAACTACCCTTAATTAGAACATTATTGATTAATACTGGTATTATACTATTAAATAGCAATAATTAAATAATTATATAATGTGATAATCAGAAATTTCCCATTAAAAACCATCATTTGCTTTTGGTTTTCTGTTCCAGTGGTTCTACAATGCTCACGACTATTGGAGGAATATCTGTCCCTTTCCTCTTTCCACACCTTCATTCATCCTTAATGCCACTATGGCAAACTGTCTCACCCTGACAGCTCTAATTCTACACTTATATTTTTTTTTAAGTGGATCCTTCCATTACCCCACCACCATTCCCAAATGCTTTTTGTACTCTTCCCACAAGCAATAAATATGGTCAGGTTCTCAGGCCTGGGAAAAATCATGCAACAGCCTAATTGCTGAAATGATCATCGCTACTTAGTGGTCTAAAGGACAGCATTTTGTCTTCATGAAATCCTCCCTCCATAATGATCATAGATTTTTCTGGGCAATTTTGTCCGAAGGGGTTTGACACTTTTGGTTAAAGTATTTAGCATCTCAAGGTGTTAGCCTCTCTTCCTCACTCCCAGTAAATTCTCTACACTAGAATATGTGTCTGTTGTGGTTTTATTTAGTGAGGGGGGCCTAAGGTGGTAGCTTCGTAGGAAACTGCTAGAAGTTTCTCCCCTTTGTTCAGTGGACTCGGCCGGGCCTAGGGCGGACCCACTGCTGGCCAAGGCCGAGCCAATTGGGAGCAGAATGTCCCATGATAACGCCTCTGCGATAACGTATTTAAGAAGGGGAAAACAGGAAAAAAAAAAAAAAGAGAAGAGAAAATGTGAAGAAGCTGAGCGGGGGCAGAGGCGCAGAGGGGGAGGCACAGGCCTCGTGGGCCTTGCAGGCCTCACCCTCTGGCCTCTTGCCAGGTGGCCGACTGGGCCTGACTCAGCCCAGCCTGGCTGCAAGAGGTGGAGAGGAGATGAGATGGATGATGTGAAGAGATTCTGAGAGGCATCTGCCAGCCTGTTGTGAAGGACTTTTCTTGTGAGAGAAACAGCTGCAGACGCCAAGGTCAGTGAAGAAGGAAGGGGAGGAGTAATGTGGCTCCTGGCCAAGATTCCCCTGCAGCCTGTGGTGATGACCATGGTGGAGCAGGTTGTCCCCCTGCAGCCCATGGAGGTCCACAGAGGAGCAGAGATCCACCGCAGCCCGTGAAGGAGCCCACGTCAGGGCAGGCAGATGCCTGAAGGAGGCTGTGGCCCATGGAGGGCCCGCTGGGGCAGCTGTTCTGGAGGGACTGCACCTCATGGAAGAGATGACCCGGAGCAGTTTCACAAAGGACTGTGGCCCGTGGGTTGGACCCCACGCTGGAGCAGGGGAGGAATGTGAGGAGTTCTTCCCCCGACGATGAAGCAGCAGCGTAAAACAACGCGTGATGAACTGACCGCAACCCCCATTCCCTCTTCCCCACTGTACTGCTCGGGGGGGGGAAGGTAGTAGAGATAATGTTAAACCTGGGAAGAGGGAGGGGTGGGGGAGGTTAACTTGTTTCTCTGTCTCATTATCCTGCTAGTTTTAGAAATAAATGAATATTTTTTCCCAAATTGAGTCTGGTTTTGCCCGGGACGGTAACTTTAAGGATTTCTCCCTGTCCTTATCTCAAACCTCGAGCCGTTTTTCTTATATTATCTCCCCCTGTTCTCTCGGAGGGTGGGGGGAGTGAGAGAGAGACTGCGTAGTCTGGTCCCGATCGGGGCTGAACTACGACAGTGTCAAAAAGAGCCACCCATACAGAGCCTTCCTTAGTTTAGGCAAAATGCTTTTCATGCATACAATCATTTCTGGTTGATAGTCTTTCTTATCTTTTCCTTAATTTTTCATTTCAAAAGAACACCCATGGCTATTATTGGCTATTATTGCTGTACCTATCTCTACACCTGGTTTGGTTTGCCACAGTCATCTACATTTTGAGTTCCTACTGAAGCTGCACATACCCAAAACAATTGGTTTCCCAGACTCCGCAATGAGATCCAAAGGATCTCTGTTTATCCTTCTAAAGAGGAGGAAAGAGAGAAAACCACATCCACACAGAGCTCCTGTCTCACAGTATACAAAGAGCAGAATTAAAGTGTGTATCATCTTCATCCCTCTCAGCTACTTTCATTTGCAAATAGAGACAAGAAGTCCTTCTAAAAAATCACGATTTCAAATTGGTTATCTGATATGATCTGGATGAAGTCTGTTGAACAGCTGGGATTTCTTCTCCATTTTTAAGTTGTTTTGCACTCTTCTGCCACCTTGAGGGCACAGAGTCATCTTCTGATACCAGGAGGTGTTTTTAAGACTGGTGCCTTATTTGTAAAGTGGAAACAACTCTGTCAAAGCCAGAAGACAAGACCAAGAAGATCTCTTCTGGTTTTATTAGATGCTCTTTTGCGTCTAGATTAAGGCCAGCATTTTTTCTTGGCTCACCTCTTCACCCGCTAATTGTCCGCTTCCTGTTCCCAAGCCAATAGTATGCTGGAGTTTTTGCCTTCAGCTTTGAAAACAGCATTTTGATTGCTTCTTTCCCAGTATTTCGATCCTCATGGTCCAACTATAGAAAGGAAGACATCTCAAAAAGATTAAATTCTTGCACGTACCATGAACACAGACAGATAGAAAGCGGAGAAAGAGATTCTATCAGTTTTTCCTGTGAGAGAAGGGCTGACTCATAGAATGATAACAAGAGAGAGCTGCTGAAGGATATGGGCTTCAGTGGTTTCACTGTGTATGGATTTGTTCTGATTTTAGGCTTTAGAGAAAGTCATATTCTGTTAGATAAGCCTCTCAGTAGAAGTGTTTTTAAAGCATAAGCAAAAACATCACATCAAAGAATTAGATCCATATGCCTGTCGTTACAGCAATTATTAAAGTGTGCCATGCATAGGAGATTTAAAGTTAGAAGCAAGCAATAACAGCTGGCCTGCAGATTCCAACTCACCAGGCTTTTACACAAAATTTCTGGAAATGGGACAACCACTCAGCTATCTGTTAATTCCTAAATGACAAATCTTTGCTAAGCCTGAGGTGCATAGTAGGCTATGTTAATATTTTGTATATATATGTTTACATTTCAGCATCACAAAATTGCATAGACCCATTAGCCCTCACAGCAATCCAACAGAGCACCATACAGACAAACAGAACAATGACAGAACAATGTGAACCCTAAGGAACACTCCATAGTATTCTGCTTAAATTAAGCTATTTCTATGCAATTTCATCTTTAAATAATGTGAAATGGAAATAGTTTAGTCTGTTAATCCGTGGCTGATGCTTTAGCAAACTTGTTTAATAAGCCTGAGGCTAACAGCATTTGGTTTCAAAGTTTGATGGAATCATAAAATGTTTTTTGTTGGAAGGGACCTTAAAGGTCACCTGGTTCCGACCTGCCTGCCACCGGCAGAGGAAAGTGGAGAAACCCGTCCCTGGGTGGGCTTGAACCACCAGCCTTTCGGTTAACAGCCGAACGCGCTAACCAATTGCGCCACAGAGACTCTTAGTTATGAGTATCTTTGTAACAAAAAATAATTTTTCTTCCTAAAATAAAATAACCTTCCTAAAAATACTGATCACAAGTAGCAGAGATACTCTGCATTAAATCCCACTATCTCCTAGAATCTTCTAAGCTGAAAAAACCTTACAATGTTTCATTGTAGTAGATTATTTCATATAGGATCTAAACAATTCAGTGTTTAAATGCAAAAAAATACTCAACAGCAGCCTGCATTACATTAATACTTAATTTTTCTTTAGTCAAATGTCCTTTGTCACACTGAAGTTTGCCTCTGTCCAGGCTCAAGGATCATATTTTCCTGCCCCAGTGCTCCAGGCATTATTGCAGGCAATAATAGCTGCTTCACTTCTCACTTTCTTTTCCAACAGAAAAGCTTCAGTTCCTTGTTCCAGCTTTTTACCTACCTACCTTCAACTCTCAAAATGTCACTCCTTCCTTATACCACTTTTAAGCTTGTGAACATTGTTTTGCCAGGAAATACAGCTTGCATCTTCATCTAAGCCTCTTCATGTTGTTCTTTTGATCATTTTCTACATTTTGACTGTTTTCCTGTCAATCATACTGTTTTCCTTGCTGTGTTTTGCCCTATATTGATTGCTGACCCCATTACAGACTCCAGGCTTTGAAAACTGAACTGATTCTTTAAGAACTAAGGAAATAAAGAGAACTGCTTCACAGAGATGCTTTACCTTCAACCAGCATTCATATCAAGTGGAGCCTGACCTCTTTCTTACCCTTACCAAACCTTACCAAATATTTTTTCCTCAACTTGTGTTGTTTCCTCAGCTTCTGGAAGGTTGCAGGCCATCTAACGCATCCAACGGTCCTGTAACGTGCAAACCTTTTCAGCAGTATCAATAGGCACAAGCCACGAACAAAGCTGTAAGTGCAGGTGCTGTGCAAGCACAGAGCAAAGAGATTCCTCCTAGAGCAGAAAGAGTTCATTTGCTGTATTCTCTAATTAGTATCTTCTGTAAAGTTCTTCCTGGAACTTCCTTGCCTCTCAGCTACATGTCAGGACAATCAATAAATGAAAATCAACTCTAATTCACACAAGTACCTGGTCCTTTTATCAGAGTACATCTACCCAATGTTGGTGACAAAGGTGACCATGTTACAGCTGCACACTATAAGTATACTACAAGTATAACCTGCCTGAGACTTTGATGTAGGATGTTTTGAACTCAAGGCTAAGTATTTTTTAATGGACCAGTATTAGCCAGACTACTAATGGGCTGCACAGAATGTTTACGATGATTAGTGTTAATGATTTTTACTAGAGATTGCACTGATAGACGTGGAAATTATGTTCTCTCTCTGTTTGAAAGAGAACATGGTAATTACAGGATGGCAACCAGAAGAGAAGGCTTCTAACACTCTGTGAACATGACACAGCTTGGATAGTGGCTGTGTAGACTTCCAAAGACTGCCCCATAAATATAAAGAATTCTGAATTTTGAAGTGACACATCTGGGAGCATAAAGGGAACTGAGGAAGAGGAACAATGTGAAAATTAAGTGTTGATGAGAAAAGAATAACTCAGTTTGAGAAGGAACTAACAGTGACTGCCATCTTCTCTCAACCAGGAGTCAAGAAAAGAGAGAGGGAAAATAGAAAAAAAATATTACCTGCATACCAAGAAACTCATCCGAATTCTAAATCTGTAAAAACAGCAATTTGTGATAGAATTTCAAAAATCTTACAGGTTTGGTGGCATATTTGTTGCAGTATTTGGCTGAGACAGTACTCAAGGCACACTGCTTGACTGAACAAGTCCACTGACAAAAAAACTCTGTACTCTCTGTACTCCCTCTTCATTAACGTAGTCAAATATTTGCAATGGATGGCTACCAGGCATGCACACACCACACGGAAACTTGATGCTTACAGAAAGGCTGATTGCCATTATGAGACTGAAAACTCAACAATTAAAATGTCTGATGCTATCATTTGGCAAGTACACAAGAGCTGCTGAAGCAAAAGCTGCACTACTGATAATATTACTCTGTCCAGGAGTCTCTTGGAGATACAGATTTATTTCTGGAATTACAATATGACCAGAGCAATCTGACAATGCTGCACAAATTAAATTAAGAATGTGATATGGTTTAGAGTATGGCAGATCCTACTGATTAATTGATCAACACTTAACGTGTAAGATAATGTAGGGAATACTCCAATTAGCACTGTAGTAGTACAGCCCCGATCAGGACCAGACTAGGCAGTCTCTCTCTCACTCCCCCACCCTCTGAGAGAATAGGAAGAGATAATATAAGACAAAAAACAGCTTGAGGTTTGAGATAAGAACAGGGAGAGATCCTTAAAGTTACTGTTACAGGCAAAACCAGACTCGACTTGGGGAAAACTATTAATTTATTACTAAAAACAAAGCAGGATAATGAGAAAGAGAACAAGATAATCTCCCCCCCACCCCTCCCTCTTCCCGGGCTTAACATTACCTCTACCACCTTCCCTCCTGAGCAGCACAGGGGGGAAGAGGGAATGGGGGTTATGGTCAGTTCATCACACATTGCTTTACACTGCTGCTTGCTCGTTGGGGGAAGAACTCCTCACATTTCTCCCCTGCTCCAGCGTGGGGTCCCACCCACGGGCCACAGTGAAACTGCTTCAGCATGGGTCATTTCTTCCATGGGGTCCAGTCCCTCCAGAATGGCTGACCCAGCAGGCCCTCCACGGGCCACAGCCTCCTTCAAGCATCTGCCTGTCCCAACATGGGGCCCTCCACAGGCTGCAGGTGGATCTCTGCTCCTCTGTGGACCTCCATGGGCTGCAGGGGGACAGCCTGCTCCACCATGGTCATCACCACAGGCTGCAGGGGAATTCTGGCCAGGAGTCGCATTACTCCTCCCCCTCCTTCTTCATTGACCTTGGCATCTGCAGCCATTCCTCTCCCAAGAAATTCTTCACAACAGGCTGGCAGACACCTCTCAGGTTCCCTTCACATCTCATCTCCTCTCCACTTCTTGCAGCCTGGCCAGGCCAAGTCAGGCCCAGTTGGCTGCCCAGCAGGAGGCCAGAGGGTGAGGCCTGCAACGCTGACAAGGCTCGCGCCTCTCCCTCTCTGCCACTGCTCAGCTTCTTCACATTTTTTTCTCTCTTTTTCCCCTTCTTAAGTACATTATCACAGAGCCATTATCATGGAACATTCTGCTACAAATTGGCTCGGCCTTGGCCAGCAGCGGATCCGCCCTAGGCCCGGCCGAGTCCACTGAACAAAGGGGAGCAACTTCTAGCAGCCTCTTAGAGAAGCTGCCACCTTAGTCCCCCCTCGCTAAATAAAACCAGAACAAGCACATAACAAGCAGTATGTTCCCGTCACATTAAGGTCGGGGGGGTAGGTTTGCCAACTAACCTTTTATATTTGCCCAATCTGTCAATATCCCAAGAAAGACGAGACCTTTACACTCAACCAGTCTGTCCAAACCCACTGGACAGCCCACCATATCAGAGGGTGATTCGACTCACCTGTTCAGGGATCCACACTGCCAGAGCCACTGACTCAAACTACCTTACTGCAATTATTCATGGTCCCAGGAATTTGCACAAAGTGAATTTTATTATACAAAATATAGATTAATGGCAGGATAAGGTTCAAAGAGTGCTGGTGATAGTGCACTGACTGCAAGAACGATAGTAGTCACTTTATCTGTTCTTACATGTCCTTGGGATTGCCTTGTGCCTTTGACTGAGGACAGCAGCTCTAACTCCAAAAGACAGACGCGACTGTAATGCTGTAAACAGGGTGTGCTGGTCTTGGCTGGGATACAGTTAATTTTCTTCATAGTACGGGGCTATGTTTTGGATTTTTGTTGAAAACAGTGGTGTTAACACAGGGATGTTTTAGTCACTGCTAAGCAGTGCTTACACAGAATCAAGGCCTTTCCTGCCTCTCACACCACCCCACCAGTGAGTGGGCTGGGGGAGCACAAGAAGTTGTGAGGGGACAGAGCCAGGACAGCTGAACCCAACTGACCAAAGGGATATCCCCACCATATGAGGGATATCCCTCAGCATATAAAGCTGGGAGGAAGAAGGGAGTGGGGGGACATTCAGAGTTTTGGCATTTGTCTTCCCAGGTAACTGTTACACGATGGAGCCCTGCTTTCTAGGAGCTGGCCGAACACCTGCCTGCCGATGGGCAGTAATGAATTAATTCCTTGTTTTGCTTTGCTTGCTTATTTGTTTTGCTTTACTTATTAAACTGTCTTTCTCAGCCCACGAGTTTCTCACTTCTGATTCTCTCCTCCATCCCACTGGGGGGGTTGTGAGCGAGCAGCTGTGTGGGGCTTAGTTGCTGGCTGGGGTTAAACCACCACACAGGAAAATCAAGAGAAGGTGATCTACTGTGAACTACGCTTATCAGCAAACTCGTATATGCCTACCAGGTTTGATCCATAGCATAAAATCCTCTTTCTATTTACACATAGTCTGCCAAGCAAAGTCAGGATACAGTAAAGGAAGAATTATCTCACCTAAATTTATCTGAGTAAATTATATCTATTTACACATAGTCTGCCAAGCAAAGTCAGGATACAGTAAAGGAAGAATATCTCACCTAAATTTATCTGAGTAAATTATATCTATTTACACATAGTCTGCCAAGCAAAGTCAGGATACAGTAAAGGAAGAATTATCTCACCTAAATTTATCTGAGTAAATTATATCTATCCAATTTAAACTTATTATCTAAACTCAAGAGAGTCTCAGCATTCTTAATGATAAGTTATCCATTTTACTCTAACTTACGAGTAAATTATGCCTTACTTCCACCAGTTCTACACAGGGAGGTCAATGATCAGTTTAAAATAGATCGGTTCACTGTAAGTGGGTGGAGTTAGGTGAGATCAACCCCATCTTTCCTGAATGCTTTATTCTATTGACACATAGGGGAAACAGTGCAGCCAAAAACCACAGTAATATTTTTAGTTTCTGTCATTAGTGACCACACCTAACACTGCAGTCTCTAATGAAAATAATGAATTCAGTTAAGCCAAGGCTACATCTGTAGAAAATAGAAATGCGAAATCCCTCCTGTGGCTTTACACTCTTAATATTCATAGCCATTATCCCACGCATGTGGTAGTGTCACATCTTCTCTGCCTCTCAAAGGAACTGCTGCTCTCTCTGCTGAGTCTTCTTTCTGTGGTTGCTCTAGGTGTTCCCCTCCCACTGATGGCCTTTGGTGCTTCTAGAAGAACAAGCAGAAAGTCAACATGAAGCTTTAGCACTGGTACACCAAAAGCTGAGGTTTGACTGATCAGAAGAGCTAGTAGACTTCTGGTTTACTTCCAGCACACACTTATGAGCAGATAGGAAAATAAAGTTGGTATTAAAGGCTAGCTAATAAGAGTTCTTGTCTGGAGTTCGTTTCATGGGGTATTTAGCAATCCCTAATTAGCCTTTTTATATCAGGTCTTTCATATATAGTGGTTTTGGTGTGAACTACTTATGTAATAATGCCAAATTCATATAGCTTGTGAAAAAAAACCAAAAAACAACTGTAAGAAGCAGAACCACATGCATGCAAATCACTTCCTAACTCGAGTCAGCTTCTGACTGCAATGAGGGAGATCTCTCTTGTCGAACAGCTAAACAATGTCTCCAAATGAGCAACGAAACAAAAGCAAGATCTCTTGCTCACATCCACGTACATATTTAATGTACACAGGTGGATTGTCTCAGTTAAGATATTTAACCTGCAATGGCATCAGTTTGCATTTGTACAGTTCTAAAGTAACAGAGATGTAATCCACACGTGGAGTGTTCAGGCGTCACCGAAGGACAGTGTTAGTGCTTCAGGGCAAATGAGAACTGCCCAGGGACTCCCAGTGGCAGGCAGAAGATCTGAAACAGCCCTCCAAAGGCTGTGGGACAGAGTTGCTATTTCTGGATGTTGTAATTTTCTGAGGTATCTATAAACAAAAGTATGGTTGTTTTGATACCTTTTTAATTTCTGCTGTTCTTTCACAGGAAGAAGCTGATTTAACTGAAGATCAGTGAAATTCTCCAGAGAGACTATCTTGCAATAGAAATCTGACTTTTTTTTTTAATTTTTGGGATAAAAAAAAATAAATTTCACTGCTCAAGCATTGCAGCCATCCTAACTGAGAAGCTGAGTCAAACCCCAGGAGTTCCACTTGAATTCTGTCCTTTCTGCATCTACACCACTTAGAGTAGCAGCATTAACTAGGGTCAGTTTTGAGGAGCTACACTCAGTCATAAATGCACCTTGTAGATTTGCAGCATAGTCAGAAAACTTAACACAGTTATACTGTAGAATGAGACAGGCCGAAGTAAATATGTTTTGGTTGGATGAAAAGTCTTGCCTGTTCATAAATAAATGTTACAAAAACAAATGAAGAAGAGTATCTGTGGTCCTCAGTGACTGCTAGGAAGACACATTTCATAAGACTGTTAAGAATCATTCATGACCAACAATGCAAAAAGCTACAAAAAAAAATATCCTAGTGAATATTTTCAGTTACAGAAGCTGTTAAAAAATGTTTAAGTTGCTTCCTAAAGTGCACAATGCTTGCAGCTGTTACTCGAACATATGTGAAATGAGGACAAAGAAACCTAAACACTAACAGGAATATTTTAACACATAATAAGATCTGTTCACTGTAAGAAGGCTTTGAAAATTCTCGGCTTTCTGAATGTTGCATTACCAAAAAATAATGCATGAATGGGAATTTTTCATTTATAGAGTAAAAGAACCCATACTATGACCAGGCTTCGGCTATTTTGTTTGTTTTGGGGGTTTTGTTAGGTTTTCAAAGAAAAAAAATAACCCGAGAACTGCAAATCTGTACACTTGGGAGTTTACCTGGTACCTTTATTTCCTCTCTCCCTGAGACAAAACATCAGCACTTTAAATTAGTAAACTGTTTTGATTATTAAAAAAAAATGCTCAGAAACTGAATAAATTAACACTGAATTGAATAGAAAAAATAGAGATTACAAGTTGGCAGATAGTAAAGACATTGGTTGGGTGGAAATGGCATATACATTGAATATATCGTAACAGTGCACATCAGAAGAATACTCAGATCTCAGATCTTGTATGTACATTATATTTGCATATACATGCTTTAAATTCTTCTGGTTTTCAAATAAGATTTGAAAAAAAATACCCAACTTTGCTTGCAGTGTGTAGAGCTGCTGGGTTTGTTTCAAACATTTCACTTCTGTTTTCTGCAATTATTTTTTCACATATTATTAAATGCATAATCAAACTCAATAATCTGCAGAACTTCCAGAATAGTGTTGTTTGGATGACAGGGAAATAGGATAGTGAAACGAAAATCAGACTTCTTTTGTGTTCAAAATCAAGGTAATTCATTATTATTAGTTACCTGCTCGGCTAAAAAAAAAAAAATACTTTTTCCATTCTTTATTTTGTCCAGTCCTAATGAGAGTTCTGCTGGATCTGAGAGAATTTCAAAATCTGCCAAGCGCACTAAGCGTGAACCCGTGGCTTGACTGCTTGCTGTTTATTTCCCATATTTATGGGAATGCATACTGAACGCTTTTCCTGAGTTTTATGCTTGTTTATGTGTGGTTTACATGGTTTATACAGGGTCACTTTATTCTGTAGAAACGTGTTTCCTCTGACCGCCTGCCCTGCTCGGGCCTGGCGGGTCCGGTGCCTCGGTGAAGGCCAGGTTTCCCCAGGCACAGCTCAAGGAACTGTGGAGGAAGGGGATTTCCCTTCAGCATTTCACTCGCAACACGCACCGTTTTTCAACATTTTTCTTCTGTAAACCCAGGCAAAGCTGTGAATGCGTTTCAGCTTCCCTGCACAGTGTTATCCGCGTTCAGAGGGAATTAACCTCTCCCGGCCCGGGGCTGACCACTTCCATGTCCACTGAGGAGTGGACATGGAGTATTTAAAAACCGCATCGCTTGGAAAAAAGGCCAGCACTGCCCGGTGCCAGGTGTCACGCAGCTGGCTGGGTACAGCACCTCGCCTGGGTCCTCCTTCACGAAGCGCAGCCCCAGCGATCCCCCGGCGAGTGAGCGAGTCGCCGGGGGCCGGCCGGATGCTTGCCTCGCCGCCGCCGCCCCCTCAGCCGTGGGCCTCGGTGGAGGCCAGGGTGGGCCCAGCCGCGGACCTCGGAGCAAGCCCGGAGAAGAACCCCTCCACAGCACCCCCGGGCCCGCCGCGGGGCGGGGAGGGGAACGCTGGGGCCGCCCGCTGGCGGCGGAGGGGAAGCGGCGGCGCTAGGCGGAGGGCGGCGGCTCCGCCCCGGTAGCGGGGTGTCGGGCTGCTCTCCGCCGCGGCGGCGGGGACGGTGGCAGGCGGCAGCGCCGGGGTCTGCCTTCGCCGCCAGCGGGGACGCAGTGCTGCCCCGCTGCGCCCGCCCGCTCCATCGCACACTGTTGTCATGGAGGAGCCAAGATGGCGGCCCTGGCCTACACCTTGGGCAAGCGGGAGATCAACTACTACTTCAGCGTGAGGAGCGCCAAGGCGCTGGCGCTGGGCGCCGTCCTGCTCCTCACCGCCTGCCACGCCGCCTCCCGCCGCTATCGAGGTGAGGGGGCGGCCGCGGGCGCTCCGCGGGGGGCCGCGGCTGGCGGGCAGCGGGAGGCGGAGCCCCGGCGGAGCCCCGGGGACCGCGGCCGTGCGGGGAGAGCGGCGGTCCCCTCCCCCGCCCGGAGCAGCAGCGGCGGGGCCGAGGGGCGGCGGGGGCGACGCGCGTACCCCTGCCCCGGCGGGCTGTGGCGGGGAGGGCGGCGCGGCGGGTCGCCGCGGGAGGCGAGCCGAGCCCGGGGGACAGCGGCGGCGGGGACCTGGCCCGCGGGGCCCGGCCCCGGGGTCGCCGCTGGCTTCCCGCCGGCCGGGCGAGGCCCCGCGGCTCGGGCGTGTGTGAGTCGCTGCGGTGTGCTTGCTGTAGGCACAGCCCAGCTCTTGGGGCCTTGCCTGCGGTGTGTGGAGCTGTACGGCTGCAGGTGAAGTGGCAGCGGTAGAGGGTGACTTCTTTCCTGTCACTTGTTCTCGTGCAGCGTGGTTAAAACGACCTTTACTTGGCTATTAGCGATTAAAATCTTAATCGACGTGAGACTTGGTACACGTTCTTTTACTGTTTGAACAGTTGCCTCAAACGTAGCAAATCCACCCTCTTTGGTGGATGAAGCAACATAAAGGATCGTTTGGTTTCACGTGTTGTTAGCAGCTGTGGACAAGCCAGTAACCAAGATCCAGAGCCTGCAGCGGGTGAACATGATGGGGCTGTGCCCAGCAGTTCTAGAGGTGCCAGGAGCTTTGCTGATTCCTCTTCTTTCGAGTTGTTTTGGCCCTGAAGCTGTGAATCTTGGCATGATCTGTAAATGCTAATGAAACTGCTAAAGGAAATATTTTCTTGTTTCTGATTCACATTTAAAAATGTAGTATGTTTTTGTAGGTAAATAAAAGTTGATCCGAAGAGAGATCACTGCAGCTCTGTTTATTGTAGGACAACTGGTGTCATCATATTCTAACACATGCTGCCAGCGTCTGCAGAAGACAAGGCTGAGGTGATTTATTGTGGAAATGGAAAGGGGATAGGGAGCCTTTAATATGGATAAAGGTCCCTAGATTCATCCTCTGCCTGGCATGTCAGTAAGTCTGATAAACTGAATAATACTAAGTCACAAGATACAGAAGCATTTACTGAATTCTAGAGGGGCTCAAACATGTAGTAATTGAACTTGCCTGTTGCGCTGTGTTCCTTAAGGCCCAAATCAGTCACAAAGCTAGATGGAAGGAGGGTGGTGAATGTGATGCTTTTTTAAAGAGGGATTGTGAGACTGGCCTAAGGAAATCAGGATTGCCGTATCAAGCAGATTCCAAGGAAACTGGACTGTGCATAAATATGATGGAAGAGTTAGTAAGGGAGTTGAGTCACAAATCACAAAACAATAAGAATCTATATGCCTTTATGTAAGTTGATATGGTCTGTATGGATTTTCATAAAGCTTTCAACAAGTTCCTTTGCCTAAGGCTTTTAGTTTCTTTAATCTGTTACTGGGTAAGAGCGAGGTTTTCCAGTAACTGTTTAAAAAGATAGGGCATAGAGTGAGAGTGAATACAGAGTTACCAGTTTGGGCTGCTTTGGACAAATAACATTCAAAAGATGCAAATAATTTAGAAAAGGAGGGTGAGGCATTTATAGCAAATGCAAAAGTTTTCAGGATAGATAAAAGTAGAGGTGCTTGAAAGATCATTCTGCAACCCTTCAGTATCTCAATCATCTGAAATTCAGCAAACGTTTAGGGTATTTTTGGCAATTAATGAAAGCAAAACGGAAGATTTCACTGTCATATTGCACAACCAGAGCTAACCGGTACCTTACTTACTGTCAGTGGTGCTGGTCATCCCCTCTTAGTAGTGATGTAATAGAGCTTGGAAAATGTGTACAAAAGGGCAACACAAATGGCAGAAGAATTAAACAGCTTCTGCACAAGAAGTGGTGAAATAGATTAAAATTCTGTAGCCTGGACAGAAAGTTAGTAATCTGGTAACGGTCTCAAATATTACTAATTATTCAGGGAAGGTAAATTCATTGTCATAATACAAAAAGTATCAACTGAAAAAATGTCTTTAGCAGGCAGTACATTTAAAACAATCAGAAGAAAGCACTTTTTTTTTCCACACAAGACATTTTGAAGGACGTTGCCAAGATTTTATACTAAAAATACCCTGAAAAAGGTTCTCCTGATTTGCAGAGGGTGGATGAGGTGGGCCTGCAAACATGCTGCATTCTTTAGAGCCTCTGGCTCAAAGTGCTGGGCGGTGAAAGCTGGGCCGTGCCAGGGAAGAGATTGCTCTGTGTTTGTGTGCTTTTATACTTTGTCTTTGAGCAATCTGTCATTAGCTGCTGTTGAGAAGAGGAGAGCAGGCAAGACCAGCTCTTTCATGTGAACGTATGTTCTGCCACAGTGGGGGAAACAAGAATTTTACCAATTAATTAATGACCCACGTGGATACTGTCTCTTTTTCATAGATGTTTGGGAATATGGGGGAAATGAAAGAGAGCTGCATATGAGCAAAAAGTGGTGATATCTGTGGAAGGTGTGTTGGTTTTTTTTTCTCCTTCCAAAAACTGTATCTTTGATCTTTGAAGAAACTGATAACCTAAAGCTTGCATTAGTTGAAACAGAAACTGCCTGAATAGTGGAGAAAATGAGACTGAAATTAGACATGTCATTCGTGGATTTAGACATGCCTGATGATACAAACAAGATCCTGGTGTGTAGGTATCCTGCAGGGTATGTAAAAGATGGCAAAGACCACAGTTGACTTTGAAGGACAATTATGTGTTAAGTCAAAATACTTTGTTATTTTGTGTCCTCTATTATTTACAAAATCAAACTTATACCACAGGATCACATTGGCAATGTTGAGACCTCTAGCCTGTCCTACTTGGACAATTCAGCCAGGAGGAAAAAGCCACACATAATGTACATAACCAGACAGAGAATGCTACATATGCAGAAGATTCATCAGTGAATTCTTCTTTCTGTGGGGCAAGCATGGGTATGCGAAGACTCCTTGAGAGAGAGTAGTTCTTTTTGAAACTTTTTTTTTTTTAAAGAAGTTGACATTCTAAAAGAGATAAAGGCACATAAAGGCTGCTTCTTTCATACCTTTTCCTTTTTCTTACTATGCTTAGGTAGGAGTGAAAGTATTAATATATAGATATTCTGTGTTTACAGTGTGTCTGTACTTATAAATATTTCAAATGAGTGGCAATTGGATGCTTTAACTTTTTAGTAGTTAGCCTAGTTTTTTTAGTTCAGTTTCAAAACTCATATTGTGCAGATTGCCATCTATTTTTCTTCTCCCATTTCAATATTGAAAAGTTCACAAGAGCAATTAAAGCTAAGAATATGCATATATGTTTTATAAAGCAGTTGTTTTTGTCTTGGCTTCCTTTGGGAGCTTTTGGATGGTTGAGATTTTAGTTAGAACTCCTTTGTTTTGTCTGATTTTCTTTACATGTAATGGTTTCATCTAATTTTGGCCTCAGTCATGCAAATACTTATTATAGATAGGAGCAACCCACAGCACTTCCCAGTAAAACTTGACTGTATAAAAGTTAAGAAGAACTGAAACTATGGTCATTTTGAAGTCATGATTTCTACTAGAAAGACATCTGTCCAGCAAATCTGAGCTATGCCAACATATTTAAAAAATAGGTAAAGATTCAGCATTCCATGTCATCTGCTGTGTTCTGAGCTACTTCTGCAGAAGATTTGGCAGCAGGATCAGCAGCTGTCTTGTAAGTAGCAGCAGTTGAAAGAGGAGCAGAAAAGCATTGATACACTGCTTCTGGAAGATCCTTTCTTTAATTTGTTCAGAAATGGCACTGTACTGAATAATGAAAACAGGCAAAAATGAAAAAAAAAAAAAAAGAGATGATGTTCCTGACCTGGAGAGACCTGTAGTGGTTGAAAAATAAGAGAGTTACAGAGGCTACCTTTCTGGAAACCTCTTGATTTCAGCCTACATCTTATAGTCGTAGCATACTTGTGTGAGAGCTCCTTTAAATGTTCAGAAGCATGTGGCCCTCCGCGTCTGGCCGTTTGCCGCATCCTATTCCTGCTGTGCAGTAATTAATCAGTTTGACATGGATGGTGCATGTGTATTATGATTAGGAAGGAAGTGTCGATTTCATTTGTGGTATCTGGAGGATTTGTGGTATCTGGAGAGATTACTGGTCAGTTTGGGAGAATTACTGAGTTACCCTCGGATGATTAATAGGCTCTTGTTGACGATAAAAATAGGAGCTTATCACCATATGTACATTTTTTTTTTTTTTTAAATTTTTAACACAGTTTTTTTCTATGAGTCAAAATCTGCCTGACCAAGAGCTCCCAAAACTGAGAGACAGAAAGTAAAGAATGACAGTTTTAATAAAACCAGTTTATCTTGTGTTTTAGGGGTATGTCTTGGAGGTTGCTTATGAACCAACCCAAATCCAGACTCTGAGATGTTTATCTAGACCTTTTCCAAGACTGTTATAATTCTTCATTTTATTCCAGCTTTTCTAGTAGTCACGATCCAATAGCAGTGGTAAGTAATTGAAGTTCCAGGAGAGGAAAGAAGTGTAGTTGTTAGAGTTGCATCTTGAAATGAGGGAATCGGGAGCCTTAGATCATGGTAAATACTACTACTTGACTGTGTTACTACTGCTGGGTTTGGCTGGATAAATGAGCCAAGGTGTAACATAAAGCAGTCTGTTCTGCAGTGCCTTTTTCAGATTTTTGTGAAAAGAGATACGAGGAGTTTCAGGGAGGAAGGTAGGGTTAGAAGATGTCTTCAGTTGCCGCTTCCTCTAAGCTAATTTTATATTCTTTTTTAAGAACCAGCATACGTGAGCTGCGTTGTCTGTGCCTCTAGATCTGAAATGTTTTTCATGCATCCTACATAGGAGAGAGCTAGAGTTTTGAAGTGAGACTTTGAGCTAAGAGTTTTGGGTGTCAACTGTACTTTAAAAATGTATTTTGTTTAATGGTTTTTGTAATGTTTTCCCAGCTTCAAAAATGAGAACCTTACCTTTTTTTTTTTTTTTTCTGGGTGCATTGTGAAGGAGCAGGCAGCTGAGTAGCAGCTCACAAATTAGAGTAGCAACATCATTGCCAATGTCAATGTGAGAGTTATCTGGAAAGATCTGTGATCATGCAGGGTTACAAAGGTCCTAGTTCCATATTTGTTGGAAATACAGGTATGTTTCCATCATCCAAGTAATTATTAATGTTTTCTAATGTTTATTACCCATAGATTTAAAATGTTTATAGAGAAATTATTTCAGTTTAGATACTGTTGTCATTCTTTCTACTAGTGGGAAATTATGTAGAAAAGTAATTTTCACGATTATCCTGTGTCCATCTCAAAAAAACCCAAAACAACACCCCCCCCCCGAAAAAAAAAAAGGGTTGATGAGAATTAGATAGATTTCACTGTGATCTTAGGACCATAATTTAGGATGTTTTCTTATTGGAATGTTACACATAAATTCTTTCTTTATCCGGTGTACATTTTTTTTTTTTAATTGATTGGACTATAGTCTTGTGGAAGCCTTTGTTTAAACACAAGGGAAGTGATACCATGGCTCTGTCTCTTTTTCCTGAAAGCTTTACTGTAGTACTGATGTTTGAGAACTGTGACCTTGGGTCTCAGTAGATATCAACGGTACTTGTAAATTCCCGTTCCTACAGACCTCACATTACTTGCATCTCTTTCTGTTTGCCTTCCCTAATTTGCAGTTCTAGATAAAGCTTCAGATTTGCTCATAATACTTGAAGCAGAAGGTCTGTCTCATTATAATGTGTGGCTCCCAGCGGCCTTTAAAAGAAGCAGTAGGTAGAAAACGCCCGATCCTTTAGAGTTAGTGCACGTTTTGGTGGAGTAAAAGAACAGTTCTCCCTAAGTTTACTGAAGTCAAGGTTTCGCAGAAAGTACTGAGTATGGGTTGTAGTACATTGTTTCTTCACAAGCTAGCACAGGTTCCTGCCATTTCATTCACCACCGTTTCCCTGTTTGTCAGTGCTCTGAAATGCCAAGTATGGCAAAAATGTTGGAGGGCAACTTCTATTGCAGTGAACGGTGTTCAGTTGTGTTCAGTTATAAGGCAGCAGAATCTGACATGGAGTTTGCTGTGAGATAACAGTCACTGATTTCAGAACTGAGGTATTTTGTTTGTATGAACTTAAAGTGACCTGAAACAATACCCCCTATAAAGTGATTAGTGTAAAAATTCTTGACTGGAAAAGGTACCTGTAGTTCAGAATGACCATCAAATTCTCGTGTAAATGTTTTTTGGTTTGCATATTAACTCAGCATGTAATTTCACCTGCTCTAAGGTGACCACTGTGTCTTAAGCAAGGAGATGTAATAGACTTTCTTGAAAAATCTTGTGTTGAGATTCATGTTCTGTACAAGACACTGTGTATGGTGATTCTGTGGAGAAGATTATTGTATTGTAACTGTTGTATTCTTTAATTTCATATTAGTATATTCTCGCTGGTAGATAGCACAGTGGATTGGCATCTTTTGGTGGAAACGCCATTCTAGGTCACAGCATCTTTCTGACAGCAGAAATAGAATCACTAACATTTTGTGGATAGAGGAGTGATTTCCAGAGAAGTGTGGTATAATATGTGAGAAGGCAATTGCTATTAAAGTTGTTTGTTTTAATAGCAATGGGGCTATATTTTAACTTTCCTGTGTCTGAATTCTAATCTTAATATAACATTTTAAAGGTGGTGATACATGTGAGTATCTTCTGTCCAGTGGGAGATTCCTTGGAGAAAAAGTATGGCAACCCCACAGTTGTATGATGCATAAGTATAAAAATAGGTAAGGAAACTCATGTCTTCTGTTTATCTGCCTGGAAAGAAGAGTTGTTATTTGACTGCAGCTGTAGTAATTGCAGTGTCTTGTATTTTTCACTTTATAGCTGATTTTCTAGTCTTTAAAAAAATATGCAGTGTTTATCAGAAGAAAGTCTTTTCTTTGTACATTATCTGTATGTCTACAGTGTTTACCATAGTTATATTTTTATATAAAAATACAAATTAAATGTTTGTGATAATAGCAGGCATTATGGAGAGCGACAAGATACTCCAAGAGAGTGCATAGCTTCATATGTCATTGTCAGATTGCTAAAAGGGAAAATGTTGACCTTATGTGTAGAATTGCAAGTAGAAAGAAAAACCCAAATAAAATTACCAATCGCTTTTTTTCACCTCTAGTAAGAGAACTTTATTTTTTAGACTTGTGCTGTGTATTACCATTTTGAAACTACTGTGTTTGTGGCACCACAGAGTAGGAAATCCTACTGGACTGTTTGCCTAATCACATTAGCAGGAGAATTAATTTTCATTTCTGTGCAAATGACATTAAACTTTCTATTAAATCAGCATGTTTATTAAAAGATTTACCATTCCTTAGAGCAGGATATAATGCTTAGAATGATCTATATTGCGCTGTAGATTTTCTAAAGACGTTTTTTCCTAAAATATACATTTCCTGTGACATGAATGTTGCTGTTTTGTTTTACAGTGAAGCAAAAAATTGCCTCATAGACAAACATATTGTCTTTATAGGAGATTCTAGAATTAGACAGCTGTTCTATTCATTTATAAAACTTATCAATCCTCAAGTCAAAGAAGAAGGAAATAAGGTAAGATAGTTTATTTTGATGATGGTTTTGTTTCTTTCTTCCTAATTTACCTCATAACTCTTCTCAAAACTTCAGAAAAGCAAGAAATTACACCATTTGCTGACCTAGCCATCAGGATGAAGAACCACAGAAAGGTCTTTTGCAGAAGAACAAGATTAGGCCAAGAGAATAGTTTGGGTACAGATGAGATGATTAGGAATCTGAAAGTGAACTAGAAGCTCAAGAGAGAGGTTGTGGCAGTCTGGGAATAAATTAATGAAGCTGACTTGTCCCATAGCAATTTATGCTTCGTATTTGGTTTCTTGATGAGAAAATGATTGCTCCTTTGTGTGTTTTTAAATAGTAGTAATTCATGGTTTATAATTTGTCATTTTAAATGTCAGTTAAATTGCTGATCTAATCTGTTCATAAAAATCCTTGGGGCAATGACAGATTTCCGGGTCTAACTTGAAGCTGCAACTGAAAATAGCTTTTGGTCTTACCTTCCTTTTGATTGCTGCCGAAGAGCTGTCTGAATTTTATAAGGTGAAGAATGTAAACTGCCCTTTACTGGGTGGAAGCAGTAAGAAAGGATTTAGTTGTATAATTTGTTGAACAGTATATTCATGTATTTTGCTATATCATGCTTCCTAGGCATATCCCTTCATGGATTTGGGAGGGAAAATATACATTTCACTTTCAATTGTACATGACATTTGTAAATTATTTAGTAATTCTATCATTTAGAACTGCAAGCTGGTGACTCGTCCAGCAGACATCATGCAATCCCTTTCACTTGTTAGAAGAGAAATACACTTATGCTTTTGGAACAGGATTGAAACTAATATTGTATTCAGTAGTATTTTAAAGGAGGGTTGTCTATGCAGTATCTGTCTGCTTCCTTTCTGATTTCTTAGAGTGTCACTAAGCATATTTAATAATGCATTCCAGACTTTATTTCTGCCTGAGATTATTTTATTTTATTCTTTAATTATAACTGTGGCAATTGTTTTATGCAAAGAAGATGGGCAGATGAGCAGGAAGGCTAGGGGAAAGGGAATGTAAGAAAAGAATGAGAAAAAAGTCTTCAGTTTTTCTCATTTTGGGAGGCTAAATTTAGGAAAATATTTTATACCTCTGTAACAGAGTGAACGGAAAGCATTTCAGACCTTGTTGAATAGATTTCTTCCAGGAAAAAAAAACACTTATGTGAGTAGCTTATTTTATCAAGAAAGTAACATAAACATTTTGCATTAGTATACTGGCAGGTTTATACAAGAAAAATCCTTTCTACTGAAGATCAGCCTTTGGGTGAGAGCAAATTAACATGCACATGTAAATATTTATTTTCATTCTGAAAGTTTGTCTTATTTTGTGTTTTTTTTTTTTTTATTTTGGTTTTTTTGACAGCATGGAAATATTCCGTTTGAAGATAAATCTGCTTCAATTAAAGTGGTAAGTTTTTATCTAGCATTGAATTGCAAGCCATAATCACATTATTATTTCATATAATGTAATCCAAATTGCAGTCATAGCTGGGTTTTTCAAATTTCTGCAAGTGCTCTGGAAGTCAAAAGAAGCTTTAGACCATCAACATTCTTTATAAATTTTCCACAATATGTATCAGAGTGTATCTTAACATGTTATATTTTGAATAAGATTCTTTGAGAGACTTTGGCTTTGAGTACGTGTATTCTCTGTTAGCTTTGGGCATAAGCTCTGGAAGCATGTGTAATTTCTGGTTTTGTCAGATCTTATAATTTAGCCTTCCCAAGTGTAGCTTCTGCTGGGAAGATTACTCTTCCACTGCTGTAAGAATATGTATCTGGGGCCAAGTTATGTGGAGTGTTAATTGTCATAGTTGGTATTGATCTCTCTATGCTATCCCAACAAGTGTTCCTTCCACTGCTTTTTGCATGGAGAAATAACCACAATGTTGATTATAATGTGAATATTGAAAAAAAGAAAACAAAGTACTTGAGCGTAGGTTTCATGAAGGACTCTGTTCTCCTCTGCCCTGGCAATGAAAATGGTGTCCTCAATAGCTTGCTTTGCTTCCCATGACAGCCGTCAGCAGCGCTAGGATTCTGCTAGTCATGTGCTGATTTATGCCCTGGAGTGAACTCATTCTCTGCTCATGAAATCCAAAGCAGCAGTGTATTTGTTGAGTTGTCTGCAAGTGAGCTTTCAGTACTTGCTTGTGTACGTCATTAATATTTAGGGTACAGAATAACATTTCAGGGTGTGAGCCCATGGCAATTTAAGCTGATGCTACCGCACTGTGTTGCCCTTATTACAGAATCACAGAGTTATCATGATTGGAAAAGACCTAAAAGATCATCCATTCCTCTGTTTGTGCTGTAACTGGCCCTGGTAGAGCTGTGGAGTGGACTGTTTTAGGAGTTGATTCAGCCAGAAACTTACCTTGTAGGATTCCTTTTTGGTCAGGTCTCATATGGTTATCTGAGTGCTGGAAAAGAAGGGGCAGAACATAAGGCAGGACAAAGGGCCTGATGCAATGTGATTTATATTGGCGTAGCCTGACACAGAACTACATCTTCAAAACTCCATAAGCCTTGGTAGGTGTCTAACCACCAAGATTTGAGATGGCAGGTTTGGGCTTTGGGGAGATGTCTGGGTAGTTAAGAATATATTTCTAGTCTGCTGCTTTCTTGTGTCCTGGTTTTAACTGGGATGGAGGTAATTTTTTTCCCAGTAGCTGCTGTGTTTTGGATTTAGTATGGGATTTGGTATGTGAAGAATGTTAATAATACACTGATGTTGTCAGTTGTTGCTAAAGAGAGCAAGGACTTTTTCCAGCTTCCTAGGTTTCACTGATGTGCAGGTGCAGGAAGCTGGGAGCAGTAGGTCAGTACAGTTGACCCAAACTGGCCAAAGAGAGTATTCCACGCCATAAACACCGTGCTTAGTGTGTAAGTGGGGGCTGGCTGGGCAGCGAGTCTCTCACTCCTTTGCTTGCTGCTTGGGATCGCTTTTTCGTTTTGTTTCCATGGTCGCTGCTCGGGATGGGCTCTGTTTGTCTTCAGATGGTGAGAAATTGTGTGTCATTAGTTTTGTATATTTTAGTATCCTATATTTTGTTGTTATTGTAATTTTCCTTGGCTATTCTAGTAAACTGTCTTCATCTCAACCCACATTTTTCCTTTCTTCCCGATTTTCTCTCCCATCCCACTGGGGAGGAGGAGGGAGAGTGAGCAGCTATGTGGTGCTCAATTACTGACTGGGCTTAAACCACAGCAATTTGTTTTGATGCCATATTGCTGTTGACAGTACTGGTGTCAGTATTTTATTAGTTTACCATTTGTCTTTAAGCTTACAGGGTAAATACACATTTATTTTACAGGATTTCCTGTGGTATCCCGAAGTTAATGGCTCTATGAGGCAGCGCATCAAATCTTGGACTGAGGTTTGTCTTAAAAAATTGTTTATTTTAGGAAAACACAGCAGCTGACTGAGGACTACTACCTTTCTTTTTTAATACATACAACTATAATTACTAGAAGTCCAGCAACTGCAGCATATAAAATATATTCAGTCAGTTATGTACTACAGATCTAAAATTTAACATCAATATAGTGAAAAGGGGATGTTTACTGGTATATATGTCTCTAGGAATCTCCTGGTCTCTGAAGGATAGCTTCACTTGGGCCAAAAAAAACCCCAAACCAAACCAGAAAAACCTCACTTCCTAGGAGCACGTTTATTCATCCTATTAAGAGCTGAAAGGATTTCACTGTAATGTGGCGTTTTTCTTCCTCTATGTCTGCAGTGGCTTTGCTTTTATGTGACCAAATATTTTTGGTTCTTACGGTCCCTTCCAACTTGAGATATTCCATAACTCTATGATTTTGTATTTATGTTAATTTGAGTGTTCTAAACTGAAGCACAAAGGCAATTTGGAAAGTCAAGGATACCTTGATTATTATTTTTTCAATATTTCCCTCAAATTACATATTAATTATTTTTACATGTTTCCCTTAAATTATATATTAATTATTTTACATGTTTACATGTATCAGTTATGATACAGGTTGTCATTCAGCATAAAATTAGGTATGTAATTCTGATAACGAGAAATATGTTTACAGATTGGCAACTACATTTTTCTTATTTCTTCCTTTGCTGACCTTTAAATACCCTGGAGTTATTTAGTAATGGCCCCAGTGGTTCTTTTGCTACCCTAGTGGTCATTCTTGCACACCACCTTCCATCAAGAGACCTGAAGTTATTATTCATTTTTTCTTTTTCTGCGCTTACAGAAAAAAAAATGAGAGCTACTAAACCCTTGCTGTGCCAACGCAAAACTCGTACTGAAGTGATCAGTACTGTTTGTTTCCTTGTACCCTTCTGTTCAAGTCCTTGTCCTAGACGTTCAGACCTCTGGGGCAACAACTCTCTGTTCTGTTTTTGCAATGGATTTACAGTCACTTCAGTCAGTAAAACAGCTCAAACAGATGTTTGACAATGCTGAGAGACAGTGAGAGAAAAAGTGCTTCTGTAGTATGATCTACAGTTTACTTGACCTTAGGAGAAGATGTTTTAGGTAGCTTTTAAAGAGACCTTATGCGCTAAATTGATAATGATTGTAAGTGCTTATTGATAATCTGCACTTCTGCAGATTCTGTTGTGTGAAAATTCTGGTGTATCACAAGTTGATGTTTTCTGTAATATATCTGCAATCTGTTATTTTGTAACCATTAAATGATGGTCAAGTTGAGTCACAGTTAATTAAGATATGAGCCTTAATTAACCTGCGTAGTACAGTAATAAGTATAACTTGTATTTTAAAACTAATTACTTTTTACTTTGTGTCTTAGCATTCTGTGGCAAAACCTCATATAATTGTAGCAGGAGCTGCCACGGTAAGTTATACATATGTGGGGCATTTTAGTAAAGAAGGAAGTTCTAGTAAGATAACTTTTATGCTCTCAAGTCAGTAACATGATGAAGTTGTTAAACCCAATCTAATAAAAAATAGGCTCTCAATGACTTTGCCGTTCTAACAAGTAGTTCTAACTAACTAGTACTTCTATCAGGTATATTTTATTATAGCTGTGCAATGTACAGTACTTGCTTTTTGACACCAATACTGGTTAATAAGCAATTATTAGCTTGAACCTAGGTAATAAAGTAGTTTCTCTGTTAAAAACAGATTATTAATTTCAAAAGTTAAATAAAAATACTTGCATACTAACTGACGTGCATTTTTAATAAACTCTTTTCAGTCACAAGATACTGGTTTTGAGAATGGCCTAATCTAGAATGCTCATTTTGAGTGGACATATTTCTTTTAGACTTTTATGGGGAAAAAAATGAATTTTACATGAATAATTGAACAACCAAAGGGATTGCACTTCCTGAATCTTGTTCCACTGGAAGTTTCCACCACTACTATGGGGTGCAGCGTCACAGAAAACAGAGCTTACAACCACCTGAAGAGGTCTCCTAACCTGTCAGTTTGCCACAAGATAGGATCATTTATATCCATGTTGTGCTTGACAAGAGTCAGGCAATTTTTTCAAACTTACAAGGATGAAATTCAACAGCACCCCCAAGTATGGGGGGTATGTCTATGCCAGTAATCAGCTGATACTGGGACTCAAGAGTTGAACAACTGCTCACCTCATTAACTCCACGTTTACTGTCCCTTACTTCTAAATATTTTGGAATTGGAACTTGAAAGGAATTAGCCATTATGATTTCATACCAGCTCAAATGTAGGGGGGGGGGCAGGAAATGTGTTCCATTTTAAACAAAATTATTTGAAAGCAGTTTGGTTTAGAGACAGTTCAGGCATACTGCCAATCTGAAAGCTCATGGGCATGCCAATTTAGGGTGGAGTCCCCTGATTTTAGGGGAAGAGCATATGGTATGCAGGCCTCCACACATTTCCTGAAGGATCAGAAATTCTCTGTTTTCTTACAGGTGAATCTCCTAAATTCTCTTCCTCTGTGGGATCCACATAAATATTGGGGCTTTAGAAATCTTAGTAAGCCTAGAATATCTGTACTCAGTCTGAGAAGCTAGCATGTCTTACTAGCTTGAGTCATTGTATTTCACACAGAAGACGCCATTATATATGGGTAGTGTTCTGGCATGCAGAAGGTCAGGTTGCAAAACTACAGGACTCTTAGCTAAATAATTCTTTTTCACTCGTATATATCCATTAGCCATAGTTTGTTGTCCTTTGTGTGCAGCAGGAGATACGAACCAACAGTACATGTGATGCTCGACTTTTTATAACACCAATATATATACACAAAACATTAATAGTGATATGTAGAGTTGGCCAAAAATAAATATTTTATCTATTTTAAGGGACTTGCAGAAATGTGCTTCAAAAATCTGATGCATCAGCAACATTACCATGGCTAGCACTAGTGTGGTAACCTGCTACTAGATTAAACTGGTGTGTGTCCTTGGACTTGTCAGCATTTTGATACTTACTTGTATCTTTTAAGTTAGCTCACCATTTGGTCATGCTGCTTTGGTCTGGGCACCTCTGTCTTAAGATGTCAGCTGCATAACAGTTTATAAATAGGAGTGACGTGTTATGAGCTGGGGAAGCTCCAGCTAGTACAAAACTCAGTTGTGTGCTTATGCTGGGAAAAGGAGATGCTCTGAGAATGTCACTACAGTGCTCTACTTCATAGTTCCTGACTTCCTGTTGAATAGAATATGCTTCTTGAACTGCCTGTAGGTGTTTCAAGAGTAAAGATTTAGCTACTAGCATAAACTGCCTTTTTTTTTTTTCCCCCAGAGTATGAGTTCTCAGAGCAGTTGCACGTTATTTGGTTTCATGAAGTATTCATTTATACTCAGTAATATTCTCAGGATGTGGATTAATTGGTGTACTTGACTTACATAAAAAAAATTTTGTAGATATTTAGAAATAACTGGAGAGTTCACTACATTCAGGCTAATTTTTTTTTTTTTTTCAGATTTTGACTAAATCAGTATAGGTACAGTAATACTTTTAAAAAAAAAAGCTGAATCTATTTTTCCTACAGTGTGGAAAATTCTTGGCTGGCTATAGCATTCTCCCAGTCATTGCATATAGAAGATTAAATCAGAAATAAAAATGATTCTTTTTCTTTTTTTTTTTTTTTTTTTCTTTTTTCTTTGCAGATATCTGCAAAACAGATGGAAATACTGGAACTCGATACCAGTGTCGGGTTTTGCTTGTACACATCTCTTGCTGTGTTTAGTTTTCCTAGAGTAAAATTGCCCAAATTGGCCATGATTTTTATATACTGTCACTGGCTTTACTGCTTCATCATTGTTCAAAGTCAAGAGGCTTTTAATTGAAACACCTTGCATCATTTAATTTATGAAAAATCAAATTTACATTAAGTTGAATATTATATACTCTGCATTTAAATAGTCTGTTTGAATGTCATTATCTGTCTAGACGGCTGCTTGGTCCAATGGAAATTTTTTATCACTTTAAAAGCAAAGACTAAAGAAATAATCTAGCTTTATAGAAATAATGAAAAATAGCCACTAACAGAACACTGGAATCAGTTAATTAAGTGTCCTTAGACATACAGGTTCTGAATCTCTTTCTTTATTTTTTCAGTGGTCTATCAAGATTCACAATGGCAGCAACGAAGCCCTCACACAATATAAAATCAATATCACTTCAATTGCACCTCTTTTGGAAAAATTAGCAAAAAGTAGTGATGTTTACTGGGTCTTACAAGGTAAAGTAGTGAACACTAGGTAACAATTTGTACTGTCACTGTCTATTGAATCATTATATTGTAGGATATAGAAAACAGTACATACTGCTTACTTACAGAGTAAAGAGGGTGTTGGTTGAATTCCAGTCTGGCCTTTCTTGCAGCCTTAACTAGCTGGTACTAATTATGGAGATTTTAAAGCTCTTTCAGGAAAATCTTTTGCCTTTTGAACTCTTAATTCTTTGTGAGCTTACTTTCAGACTCAATGTGCCAGGTCTGTTCTACCTGTGCTGTGCTCCATACGTGCCTCCTGGGAGTCAAGAACACAAGTGCATAAACATCTGTGTTCTGTGTTTGTGTTCTATTAAATTTTCAGATGACATAAATAATAGGAGAGATTCAACAAATGCATCCTCTGTGTGTGTCTAGAATGGACATGCTCTAGAGAATATAGAGAATTTAAATCTCTAGAATGAAATTTGATTCTTTACACTGAACACTGATGAGTTAAGATTAGGAGCCAGAAATCACAGTTCATAATGTCTCTGTGAGATTTTTGTCACGGCACCAAGCTTACATTCTTTTGCTCTTCTTCGGTAAAACTAAAGTGTGTCCCTGACACTGAACACTTAGCTCATAGGTAGAGTGTGCTCCTCATTTATCTGCCATTTTAGATTATCACCTCAGAAACAAAAGCCGATTTTGAGCCCTGATAGGAATATTCCCAGCTGTACCCCTACAGTCACATCCAAGTTCCTATCAAAGATAGTTCTAGAGGTTAACCTGAATCAACAGATTAATCTCTCTCATTCCTTTCAAAATCGTGTTTATCTATAACAAAAGCAATTAGCTGTCAGACATGTCCCACCATTCTGTTGATAAAGATCCAGTCCATTTAAGTCATGTCTGAGCTCTTGATGGAACAAATAAGAGGAGAAGCAGTCCATACACGTAGAGTTGTCTAGACATTGATTGTGCAAAAGTAGGCATGAGGTAGCTACAGTAAATCAACTTACAGCTTGTAGAGTGTGCTTTACCAGAGTTATGAGCATCAGTAGCTTTTCATAGCAACTTACTGTTCTCCAGCTGACCTTTTGATCTAGAACTCCATATAGCTTTGTGTTAAGCTCTACGTAATTTCTGAAGCCTGCAGACAATTAAGTGGTGTTCCATTCTTCTGAAAAACTCAGATTCTGCCATCAGTTAAACTGGAATCAACAGAAGCAAGTGGAATGTGGTTATGGACTATGGCTTAGAGAATGAGAAGCTGGTTTCTTCTGCAGTAACTAGAGGGTTTGAGATACTTTTTTTTCCACATGTCTATTCTGCTGCCTGCCTTCTGTCCTTTTGGCTTTGGAGTCTTTCCTTGGGGAATTCCATTACTGAGAGAAGGCATAAGCAGCTCTGCACTCCAGCATTATGTGCTTTTCATGGGGAAATTAAACAGGCATTCATATCTGGCCAAAGCTTTCTAATCTATAAGTACATGTGCATGACTAGGGAATGGTGGTAAGAACATTTCATCATAAACAGCTCTGGTTACTACTCTAGTTACTGTAACCATCAAGCATTCCTCACTGTACATTTTTTTTCTGTACCATTAAACAACTGTGGTTACCTAAGTGAAAGTAACCTGTGCAACTTGAGCTAAGCAATTCTGTTTGTCAAGTAGAAGATTAATTTGCTCATTCTTTGTCCTTTCCAATTCAGATCCTGTTTATGAAGATATGCTGAGTGAAAGTCGGAAAATGATCACTAATGAGAAAATAGACGCTTACAACGAAGCAGCTGTTCGCATTCTGAACAGCAGCTCCCGAAATTCCAAAGCTAAAGTTAAAGTGTTCAGTGTGTCAAAACTGATAGCACAAGAAACTATCATGAAGTCTGCAGATGGCCTGCATCTCCCTGAATCAAGCAGAGATACAGTAAGTGTTTTGATCACTGGTCAACATTAAAAAGGAGTAACAGTAAAACAAGATTTTAAGTGAATGTTCTGAAATGGCAGACAGTATAAATGTAATGAGGACCTGTGCAATCTTCAGGAAATTTTGTTCAGGTTATCCAAATAGGTGGGAGGGCAGTCAGTAATACAGGATGTTTAAAAAACATAATAGCAAACCCATTAGTTCATAGCTATTTTGAAATAGCTGTTAATCTGCTGGATCATTTAGGTCCTGAACGCAAACTTCATGCCTTCATCTGCATGAATGAGTTAGGGTGATAATGATTTGTAAAGCAATGTTAAGAAATAAGTCTTATATTTTCCCCTATATGCCCATATAATTTTCTTTAGTAAGAAGCATGAAAAAGATGAGAAACCACACAGTATACACCTTCCTGCTTCCATGAGTGCCACTGACTCTATTTCTTATTTTATCTTTAACCTACCAATATATATATATATATATGCATGCAGTGAGCCCCTCTGAGCTTTGATAGTCTGTCCTTGTGAAAGAGCTCTCCTGCTGTGTCACTTATAGTTCTACTCCTGTGCAGGTTTCAGTTGTTTTTAAGTACTGGATGAACTAAATATAATCTCACCACAGGTTTCAGTCTCATCATCATGTTTTACAGACTTTCATTACTGTGTCCCTTTAGGACCCCAGTTTGTGAGCTGTTTCTCATTTATAGTCCATTTAATTCCTTATAGATCCTTTTACAGCCAGCAGAGAGAATCCTTCTATTGCAAGGATTAGGATTAGGTTTTTTTGCTTCCCTCAAGAAGCATCTCTTCCTGTTTGGAAGAGATGGTTTGACTCTACTGTTGAATGCCACTGGGTATATGGGGGTACTGTGAAATTTTATCTATGTAATAATAAGGGAGAATTGCACATGTTTTATGTCAATGCATGATCTAGAAGAAAATTTCTTACGATGAGAATGTTACCTGTTTTATTAGAGATTAATTGACAAAATTGCTTATTTCTTTAACAGAATGCGATGATTCTTATGAACGTCTACTGCAATAAGATAATGAAGCCCATTGATGGCTCCTGCTGCCAGCCTCAGCCTCCTCTCACTCTGATACAGAAGTTAGCTTTCTGTTTCTTTACTTTGTCCATTATTGGATATTTAATTATCAATTTAATTCATCGGAATAATTACCGGAAAAGCAAATCATGCACTGATTTGGAAAGTGGAGAGGAGAGGAAACCTGCCATCAGCACTCCTAATGTTTCTACTTTAGAGATGCTCTTACACTCCTTCTGCAAACTTGGTCTAATCATGACCTATTTTTATCTATGTGACAGAGCAAATCTTTTCATGAAGGAAAATAAATTTTATACACATTCATCTTTCTTCATACCAATCGTCTATATCTTGGTTTTGGGGGTATTTTATACCGAAAATACCAAAGAGGTAATGATCATGTTGATGTCCAGCTTGTAACATTAGAGTGTTAAGCAGTTTGAGTGCAAATAACTAATTGCTAAATATTGAAAGTTAAATTTTCAAAGTCAGTATAACTCTTTTGCAAAAAAATGCACTCACAATCAGTATAATATTTGTGTAGAATTAGATGCAAAAGCTTTTTGAAAGTGTATGGGTGTGAGTGCTTTTAGCCATTGCCACTCGGTCAAGTTGGAAGTGAGCATAGCTTGGATACAAGAGAGTGTAGAGCAAGTTAAAATTTGGTAGACTGTCCACTAGACAGAAGGATTTTACAATTGAGACCTATTTAACCATAAAGTGGTTTATTTTGAAATATTTCTCCTCATTTTGTAGATGTTAATTGTACTTTTTGGAATAGCAACACTCTTGTTTTGTTTTGAATTAGACTAAAGTGTTAAATAGAGAACAGACTGATGAATGGAAGGGCTGGATGCAACTTGTTATTTTGATTTATCATATCTCTGGAGCAAGCACTGTAAGTGGTTTGAATTTCATATGTTTTTTTAAGTGGGAATGTAATTTGGGTATGTTACTTCAAAAAAAAAGGTAGTGCAACTGTGTATTGGAATTTAATAAAATTAATAACTAATGTTATTGTTCCTGAAGTTTTAAAATTGGTATTAGCAGAATTAGTTTTTCTCTCTATTTAAGTGTAGATTTCATTGATAAGAGCATTTTATGCATTACTTAACCAGTGAAAAAAATATACTTGTTTCCTCCATGCAGAATATTACGTTAGTTTATTTTTAGTTGCTAGCAACACTTCTTTTTTATGTTCTGAACTTGAAACTGATGAAGGTAAGCTTTAAAGAGCCCTTCCGAAGTCTCTCTTAACTATTAACTAATAATAGAATATGGAAAGTGTAGAGCAATAAACAGAAGTAGTTCATTTTGACATCAGAGAGGTTAGGGCTTCAAAAGAGCTTAGTAAGAAAGAGGAAAATGTACATAATGTTTCTTCTCTTAGTTAAACCTGATTTACCGCAGTGCGGAAGAGGCGTAAAATAGGGGGATAAAAAGAAAAGCCAAAAGTATTTACATGGTCATTTATAAAAGGTACTTTATTTTTCTCAACAGTTTTTGCCTGTGTACATGCACATTCGAGTTCTGGTTGCTGCATATCTGTTCCAAACAGGTTATGGGCACTTCTCATATTTTTGGATAAAAGGGGACTTTGGTGTGTACAGAGTGTGTCAGGTAAGAATATCTACTTACCCTTTTTATAAAGAAATTTGTTCAGCTAACAAAATGTTCATAATACATCTGTATTCCCAGAATAATGTAATATGAGATTACTTCACCAAGATTTGCACATTAAAAATGGCTGTTGTTTCTATGTAATCTGACCTGTTTCATCAGTAGTGTTTATCTAAAGAAACATATACCATGTAAGTGCTACTTAGAATGTAAAAAAAATTAAGTGTGTAGGCTTTAAAACATTAAACCAAATATTTTCCAATATATAGCAATGGACTTTTTGTTGCAGTAGCAATTTATAATATATAGCAATATATAAGTAATGATCCAGGCAGACTTCCAAAGACAACGTAGCCTACGTTTGTTAATAAAGAAAATGAATTTTTGCACCATAATGATACTGCAGAACATGCCTGGTTTTGTGGTTTCCCTCCCAAGTTTTGCAGTGTGTGCTGTAGCAGTTTAAAAAAAAAATAAATAAAATGTATCTTTTATTGCTGTTCAGTGTTATATTGTCATGTAACTCGTGTGCTTATTAAATGTGTGTCTACAGGCTAATTGCAGAACTGGGAATAACGTTACCCTATCTTTAACTGAGCTAGCCCAGGTAGCTATGGAGTGAAAGCAGAGAGGCCATAGCAGCATCCAGCTACTGGAATACTCGGTCCCCAGCCTGGGGAAGAGGCGGTTCTGGTTTACCCTATTTTCATTGCTATCTCTACCCACGTAGGCCAGCGTAGGACAGGTCCAGTACTACATCATCAGCCTGCAGTCTTGTATTGCATCGTTGATGTTCACTGAGATACTTCTCTGTGTTTCAAGTGAAATAAAATCAGCACGTGAGATGTAGAGTACATAGTTATTTTTGTATAGTGCTAAAGAAATGTGTCCCCCATCTCTCTCAGCTTTGCCTCCCTGTTTATATATCCTTTGTCTTCTCTGCTCTGACCCCCTCCAGGTTTTATTTCGTCTCAATTTCTTGGTTGTGGTACTGTGCATAGTGATGGACCGACCTTATCAGTTCTACTACTTTGTGCCATTAGTCACCGTTTGGTTTATCATCATTTATGCCACCTTAGCTATGTGGCCTCAGATAGTCCAGAAGAAAGCAAATGGTAAGATTTTTTCTTTTTTTTTCTCTCTACTATAAAACATTTGCGTGTTACTACAATGATAAGCATGCAGAAAATGCTATTGTTAGTAGATCTCAGTCTAATTGTAATATAGTCAAAATGTGTTAAATGGCTGTTCACAGAAGTACAGTTTGTAATGCATGAATTTTATATCTATTGAAAAATGTAACAGCTGATAACTAAACTCCATTTCTGGTTACAGTCATATTAGAATAGTTTTTAATAGATTTTAACCATACAAGTGTGTTTTGGGAAGAGTTGTAATATTACTGAATGCAAACTAAAAACTAGGTTGAGTTCAGTGCTGTAGTGTACTAATGGGTACGGCATGAACAGTCAGCATTTAGACTTTCCCATTCTGCGTTGCTGGTGTGTCTCATCCGTCTTGAGCCCCCAATTCTGCCATATCCTGCCAAAAAGAACGTGAGGTTTGTTATGTTAGTATCTTAGATTAAGTGAACTATCAGAAATATGTCCTGTGATAAGGATGTTTTAAATAAAAATTGAAGTGACATCTCAGATTATTTTATGCATTGCAGTTCACTGAAAAGCTGTCGTAATGTGGTAAATGCTTATTATTTAAATCACCTGAATTAGAACTAAAACATCCTCCTTCCCTATTGATGGAGTAATATCCAGATTTTATAGTCTGCAGATATGACAATGAAATACACAAAATGCATGCTAGGAATAGATGCTGCAAAAATATAATTAGTAGTTTTACAAGGTATCTTGAAGGCAAATAGCTCCAATATTGCTATTCTTTTTCTACAAAGGCACTTCTGTTCCAGGTACAGAGAAATTACTGGCGTGTACTTTGGACCAATAGCGCACTGTGAAACTAGATAATCTTTCAATGACAACTTTCACTTGTTTATGTCCCTGTTTACAGCTGCAAGTTTATATGGCGAGAGAGGGAGGTGATCTCTGTTGAGGCTTAAGTAGAGCTTAATATCAGTCGGCAGTTTCAAGGAGCAGTTTTTCAGGCTTCTCTTTACAAGATACTTGTCCTTAATGACCTGCAGTTGAGCTTTGGAATACAACTGGTACCTCAAAGTTTAATAATATATGCTCTACTTATTTCACATAACAAAAGGTGTTGGGCATTTTGTTTTATTTATTTCTTTACATTCACCTAGAATAAAGACTGCCTGTGCAGAGTGCTTGGGAAAGCAGAGGCTTTAAAATAGTGTTTCTGTTCAAACACCTAGATTCCTCTTCTTTCTGTATGTATGTTGTCCCTGTTTAAGGACAAGAGGCTTAATTTAAGGTTAATAGGTTGTTAATTGCTGTGAATGTTTATTTTAATTGCATAGAGTAAAATATGTAAACCTAGATAGTGATAAAATATTGCTGGTAGTATTTGAACATTAATTTATGAATGTATTTGTTCTAAGCATAGCTACACTAAATAATTGGCAATCATTATTTAATGTGTCCTGGGTTTTGCTATTGAAAAATTGATGACCGTATAATGATTAATTTATTTCTTCCTCAGGGAACTGCTTATGGCACTTTGGTTTACTGCTGAAACTGACTTGCTTACTGACATGTATATATTTTCTGTCATATTCTCAGGTTTGTAAATTTTGATTACTTTTATCCTTAATAACCTAAGAGTATATTATGTATCTCTACTTTTTAATGTGCTCGTAACTTGCATATTTGCTCCTGTATCATAAATACAGAAGGAAAAAAAATGGAAACTTTCCCTTTCTTTTCATATTTGAATTGGTGTGGATGCTGGAAAAAACAGTTGTTTATCTTATTGATTTGTTTGTAATGCTTGCCTTGTTTTCAGTATACTACTACAAATGTAATAAGTACAAAGGTCTATGCTTTGGTTTTGGAGTGGGGTTTTTTGGATGTGCTTAAAGTGACTGGTTTTTGTTAGCATATTGTGATACATATGGTGATACAGTGATATGAAGACCCGTGTCTCTGAGACCTGGTGTTGGCTTTGATACCTTATCAAAAGACCGGTTCTCGTGTTAGATTAGCGATTTACTGGATGCTGTTAAGTATAGCTGACAGAAACAAGGGCAGAGTTTGTCACTCTAGGATTTTACAGGAGTGTTTGTGGGGTTTTAATCCCTTATTGGTTTTAAGCCTGTTGAACTGTAGTCTTCTGTGGAGTATGCATTCGTTTTCCTAACACATCAGTGGATCTCTCCTTTTAAGCCTGCAGTACAAAATGAAAGGCATGCCAATACCTTCATGGGAAGCAGAACTGAAACCCTCTCTCATCTGAAGAAGTATTTTTGGTTTGGTTTGGTTTGGTTTTTTTTAGGGGGGAGTGCCTTCTAAGGAAGCCTGTTATTTTGGAATGCCACATAGCTAGTGATAATATTGATCAATATTGAGCATATTGATTTAAATTTAATAAATCTGGCTGACATCAGTGCTAATGCTTTTACCATGTTTATTGTTTACAGGGCGCATTTGAGAAGATATTTTCTTTTTGGCCACTGTCAAAGTGTTTTGAACTGAATGGGAATGTCTATGAATGGTGGTTTAGATGGAAGTTGGATCGCTATGTATGTAACATTTGCATAAGTTTATTCTTGTCTTTTAAATGTATTTTTTTAATGTGGGGGGGAGGGAGGGTTGTTTTTCTTTCCTCCAGAGAAAGCAGTGGTTTGTCCCACTGGATTGTTTAATAGAAGACTCAGCTGCATCCACCTTACTTCTGTAAATGTCTGCCAAAGCCTTGCTTAAAAGATGGACGTTGATTTATTTACTTCTGGCTCCTGCTTAGTTTGCTTTTAAAAATAAAGCCATAAAGTGACCTAGAACTGTCCTTTCTCAAAAAGTTTACTGCAAAAATTTTAATACCTGTAGCACTTCAGGCTATTGAAATACAAGGGAAATTATGATGATGGCTTTCTTAATAATGTTTTTTGAAAGTTGTATCAATTAAGGATATATTTCTTTCAAATCAAAAACACTTTTAAAATCAAGGTCTTGATGCCCAGACTGAATTATTCTCGCACATATTTTTAAATGGTTTTCCAGTGGGAAAGTACTTTCTTTCCAGTTACTGACCCTACAAAGAAGCAGAGTAGAACAGGGAGATACTGGTCTTTTTTTTGCCTCCTTTGTAAGGTGAATGGAGTTTTAAGATGGGAGCGTTTATCTGCTAACCTTATCCTTAATGGGATCACTTGCACACTTCTCCTACTGCGTTGCGACGTTTCAGACTTGGAGCTTTGTTGCTGGCGAACAGTGTGTATTCTGTGATGCCAATGTAGAGGAAGTCCCAAAATAAATACAGAAGGCAAGCACTGCATGGGCCTGAAACAATGTCGTGTTGCTAGCTAATGAGAACTTGGCATAAGATCATGAAACACTCTGTTGAAGAACTGTGTCTGTGAGAGGGAAGCACTTGTAGTGCTTCTTGGATGTTTTCACCTGCCAACATGGGAGGTGGCCAGGGACACATGTTTTTTTTCCCTAGAGAAAGCCCTTTTCAATGCTGGCATAGATTGCAGAGAGGATAGTAGATACTTGAAAGCTTTTGGAAATTTTCATTGTGATGTGTTTAATGCTCTGTGAAGCATTAGTAAGAGTACTTTATTGGCAGTTCATGAGTTGAGTTAAAAATGCAGCTTACAACAACCTAGTGTACAAGGTCTGGTTTTGTTTCTTCAGTAAATCTGGGAAAGGACCTTTTGACACCTAAGCTTTGATATTACAAATAGTTCATCCTGTAGCAATTCTATGAAGAGTTTATATCTGAATTACTTGTAAAAGCCATGAAATATTCATTGCATTCTGTTTGTCTTTTACAGGTGGTTTTTCATGGGATGCTGTTTGCTTTTATTTATCTGGCATTGCAGAAACGTCAGATGATATCAGAAGGAAAGGGAGATCCTCTTTTCTCCAACAGAGTTTCAAATGTTTTATTATTTATTTCAATTATATCCTTCTTGGTACGTACCTAGTATAACTAGTATAATCAGGCTCGTAAATCTCTAAAGAATAAGTTTTCTGAAGTTCTTGTTTAGAAAATACATTGATTTAAAAAATCAAATGCTGATCTGGAGATACTTCAGCTGTGGTTTTGTGCACAGCTTTAGCTGCCTACTCACTAAAATATTTTTCCTTTCAGTCAACTGTAGATGAAACATCATCACTCTTTCAGTTCATTGCAAAGGTTACAAGCAAATTGGATCATAAAAATAATATGGTAGATAATGCAACTTTTATGGAATCATAGAATGGTTTGGGTTGGTAGGGACCTTTAAAGGCCATCCAACCCCCCTGCAAGGAGCAGGGACATCTCCAACTAGATCAGGTTATCTCCATTCTTGATTGCATGTCTATTTCTGATGAAAAAATACCAATAATATCCCTCTGTCTTAGGGTATGAGTAAGTGTGGTATTCATCAGTTGCATAGAAGAATTTGAGAGGAACACAGAACTAAGCACAAAGTAGTTTTTTGTATTACTGTCCCACATCTTAGTGAACCAACTACTGCTGAAGCAGTTCAAAATAGCGCTACCTCTTGTTTAATTTTTAAATGTTACATATAATTGTTACACTGACTTTTATATCTTTTAGACCTACTCTATTTGGGCTGGTAGTTGTAAAAACAAGACAGAGTGCAATGAACTACATCCTTCTGTTTCTGTGGTGCAGGTAATTATAATTATAATCCTTTTTCTTATAGTGATAGAATCTAATCTGGTTTTGTTTGGGCTTTTTAAAAAACTAGTTTTAAGTATATTTTTGCTTTAGCATGGAATGTCAGATATTGAGCTCCATTCTCATGTCTGAAAGTGAAAAAAGGTTTAACTACGTGCTCACTGTTTTTCATTGCGTTTAAGCACTGACGTTGCATACTGTGATTAAGCCTTTGATTAACCTTGATGTCCTTAGTGTAGGTTTCATATGCGCTGTTAAGTACAAAGCCAACTTTTGGCTAATTGCTTAGCAGTGGAAAAGAAGAAAGCTGTAGGGAAGCAGAAGTGTTTGGGAGGTAGTAGTGTAGGAAGCGACTTATTGGGACCCTGTAGTCACTTTTAGGCAGAGAAGGACAGGGCCACAGGGGCATGCATGTGGCTTGCTTAAATTTTTAGTTCCCTCTTGCTGTGTCCCCTGCCTCACTATACCCCAGCTGTCTGATTCTGTTCCCCCTCTGTTTCCTTTTTTTTTGATAGTTTGTCCTGCTCTCTTGAGGAGCAGCATGAGTGGCTTTTTTTTTTTTAATATTAATTTGTCCATCTTAACACCTTATTTTTAAAAATCGAGGGTTAACTTGGATTTGTGGCCACCTTCATTTTAGGCTGGCATGGTATAACAATTTTTGTGACCTTGCCTAGTAAGTGTGTAGTAATATTTATCAACATCAAGGCCATGATGCTACTGAAGATGTAAATGTGGCTTGCTGTGTTGTAATAACGTGTGTAAGAGATTTGCAATTTCAAGACCTACTTTTTAAGTATAAACTGCACGAATTTTTGTTTGGTTTATATATTTACTAGTTTTTAAAGAAAATTTAATGCATAATGCATGTCACTTCAGACAGTGAAAATGAATAAACCTTTTTTGTGTGTGTGTAATCTGCTTGTCATCCACAGACACTTTTTATTTAAACTTTTTTTTTTTTAAAGATTTTAGCTTTCATCCTCATCAGGAACATTCCTGGATATATCCGATCTGTGTATAGCTCGTTCTTTGCCTGGTTTGGCAAAATTTCTCTAGAGGTAAGTGGAATGTTCAGAAGTACAGTGAATTGAAATTTAGAAATGTGCCATATGCGGTCCTTTAGTAATATTTGCATTTAAAGGCGATTTCTTCCATGAGTGTGTATTTTGAAATAGTAGGAGTTATCTTGCTTTCCATTTTATTTGCTGCTTAGTAATAGTAAATGTTTGATTTTGTTGTATTACTAAAATATATTTTAAAAAGGGAAAAGAACTTAGAGGAGAAACTCATTGTAATACAATGTGTCTGTAGTACATTATTTTAAATTTGTTTTAAAGGGTCACATTTTTACTGCTCTGATTCCTCGTAAACTTTAAGGTGCTGATTGACTCTAGGGACATTTGCATTCATCAGCAGTTGAAGTATTCTCTTTTATTTGCAGGCATGTCAGTTCAGTCCCTCAGCAGCGACACAGTAACTGAGCAGAGGCGCGTTCCTCCTCCGTTCTGACGTAGTGTAAACGTGCTCCCCTGTGCCGTGTTCGGTTCGGGGCTGAGCAAACCCGTTGTCCTGTGCGCTGTAGCAGACTAATCGTTTTGTCTTACAGCAGAGATGTGTGGAAAACAGCTTATGTGATCCTAAAAGTCTGACTTAAGCAGAAGTCGATGTCAGTTGATACAATAGTAATAATTTTATGTTTTCACAAAAGTAAAACTATTTTTATATAAGTATTATTAAACCCACTCTTTTTTTTTCCTTTAGCTTTTCATTTGCCAATACCATATTTGGCTGGCAGCAGACACGAAGGGGATCTTGGTGCTCATTCCTGGATATCCGATGTTTAACGTTCTTGTCAGCACTTTTATATTTGTGTGTGTGGCACATGAAATTTCTCAGATCACTAATGATCTAGCACAGATTGTGGTTCCAAAAGATAACTCAACTCTGCTGAAAAGGTTGCTGTGCATAGCTGGATTTTTTTCTGGACTGCTCCTCTTCTCAGCAGTGCAAGATCAGTCAAGGCATTAACTTGAAAAGATTCCTGGCAACTTTCTTCAGGTTTACTTGGTATCTCCCTGAACAAAAATTCTCAACTGGAGGTGCAAGAAGACATTTAAGTGAAGAGTGTGGAAAATGTATATAGTGCAAATGTACATATTTTGTGTGGAAATAGCCTTCTCAAGGAACCTGAGAAACGAGAATGCACTGTACAGAACTGCATGTGAAAATGAGTCTTTTCTACTGGATGTATGTTTCTGTTTACATATCTGTTTAAACGTGACACGAAGAAGTGAAGTTAAATGGCTTAGCGATATCATGTGGGTATCACGGAATTAACGTTACCATGGGTCAGGTGAATGAAGAGTGGATGTTACTCGGTACCGCCTACACAGAACACGTGCTGTAGTCATTCTCATCAAGGAAGAGAAAAGAGCAAACTTGTGACCCTTCATTGATGGTCACCTTTAGCTGATGTGAAACATGAAATTACTGGTAAACCAGGGCATTTTTCTGAACAAAATAGTATTTTTTTTTTCTTAGAAATCAGTATTTTGAGTTGAGAGAATATATGTTACATGAAACCCTTTATATATGGAAATAAAAAGTCATCACCAATTCAGTGATTTAAGATTATATACAAATTGACATAATATTTTATGTGGGGTTTTTAGAAATTTAAGATGCTTTCAGGAAATATGGTGAATTCTGAGGTGAAATTTTTGTTATACAGAAAATTTGATTTTTTTTTTCCATAAAATTGTTAACTTTTTCATAAGTTTTCCACTTATTTATTTAACTATGTGCAGTTCTCTGTACAGTCCCAGTGAACAAACAGATTAATGATTTTCAGAGACTCGGTTCAAGACTGAGAATTTTTGGAAGCCTTTTCCAGTCAGACGAAATCCCATCATAATCACTCCGTCAGATATTAAGGAAACGGGAGAACAGGGGAATGGTGATCTTTGAACCTTTCTCTGGGTTTGTAGGTGACCTTGGACTAGGTCTCATTAGGGAACTGGTGCCATATTCTGTCCTGTAGTAATAGTTGCATTTAAAGGGATTTGAGTCAAGGATGCAAGTCAATGTGTTGATGTCACAAAGAGGAGGGATTGAGTGGCCATCTTGTTGCAGGCAGATGGTCAAGTCTCAGAACTGGAAATGAAATGAGATTGGAGCTGCTTGGAGGACCCTTTTTTTCCCATCCTTTTCAGCAGCGCCCAGCTTTCTCATTAACTGTTTCCTTTAGTAAAACTAAAATTTAGTTAAATTTAATTAATAAATGATATTAAATTTAAATAAAATTGAAAGAGCCCTTCAGCATGGCAACGACAAGCTGTAATTTATGTTCCACTTACTGAGTGAAGTTATGGGCTTTTCTTTGCTGTTTATGGATTTGGTTCAAGTGATAGTTTGACCTCTACTTATTCATTTTATTCTTCTACTAATTACTTGTTAGCAGTCAAGACCATGAGCGCAATATTGCTTTCCAAGCATACATGCAATTATGTGTGATGATAAACAATGTGAATCATAATTTGTACCGTACGTACTGTCACATACGTGTTTTTGATCTTATCCCAGTTAAAAAATTGAATTCAAACTTGCAGCCACCGTGAGTGCAAAAAAAAATTGTGAAAAGAATGGCTTACTTATTTTTTTTTGGTGGAGAACGGTATCTTTTAAAGAATGACCTGTCCTTCATCATAAAAGAGAAAAAAATAAATCATTCACTTTCCCTAAATTCAGCAGTTTTACTAACTCTGCCAGCTATTTTGAAGCTGTTGGAAAGATACCCAGCTCTTTGTTCTTTGTGTGCGTTACGTCCAACGATTGACAGCTTTCCTCCTTGATCAGCACATTGGAATGGCTGAAAGAAACGGTGGGGGTGAGCACTGCCGCGGGGGACAGGATGCGTGGCCTTCATCCATGCCAGTATTAGGAGCAATGGGGAACTGTGAGATTGAGCGATAATTTTTGTTCTGTTCTTCACAACTTAAGTATTGTAGATACAATTTTATTTATCTGTTGTACAGACTTGGTTAAAAGATTTATTTTTAATGTCTGAAATAATGCACTTGTTTACTATTACTGTATGTGGGATAAATATATTTTCTTTTCAGGTTATGTAAAAATATGACGTAATTTAAACATTAAATAAATGTGCCGTGGATGCTTATTTTTGTAATGGGAGCAGCATCAATTAAGTAAAAACTTTTTATTGCTTGACTCCAGCTGGGCTACAGTTCACTGTTATGCCTTCCCTAAATTACAGATCAGTACGGCAGTTTCTCCAGAGCGATATTCTGGACACTGCTACTGCAGATGAAGGGTGTTGTGGTGGGTCAGCCCTGGTCACCACACAGTTTCTTGCTCTCCCTCCCCAGTGGGATGGGGGAGAGAATGGGGAAGGAGGGAGAACGCGTGGGTTGAGATGACGACAGTTTACTGGAACAGCAAAGGAAAACTGCAATAACAACAGAATATAAGGATACTAAAATATCTCACAATTTCTCACTGCTCAGCGTCCCAATGACCAACACAGCCCATCCTGAGCAGCGATCATGGAAACAAAACTGAGCAGCAAGCAAAGGAGCGAGAGATCCATGCCCCAGGGAACCCCCGCTTATACACGGAGCATGACGTCTGTGGCATGGAATAGGCTCTCTGGCCAGTTTGGGTCAGCTGTTCTGGCTTATCCTTCCCAGCTTCCTGCACGTTAGCAAGACCTGGAAAGCTGGACAGTGTCCTTGGTCTGGCTGGCAACAACCCATAACTTCAGTGTGTTTATCAACATTCTTCACATCCAAAATCCAAAATACACCCGCTACTGACAGGAAAATTAACTCCATCCCTGCCGACACCAGCAGAGACAGATGGTCACGTGCATCATAAATGATTTCAAATGTAATGCAGGGAGGAAAGTTTCTTCTGCACTGAATTGCACTGGCCCAGGTCTGGTGAAATTACAGCTCCAGCAGCCAAAGCCCCCCCCGGAGCTTGGGGGACATCAGCAGGACTTCGCAGCAGAAGTATCAACTGCTTTCTCCCTTGGGTTACAAGCTAGAAACTTGGTGGTAGAGCTCTGCATGAAAGCAGAGGAACTGATTTGGCTTTTCTTTGGTCTGGCAACATCAAGAAACCCATCCTTAAGAGTTGTTTGGGTTAAGGAATTCAGCTTCTAATTTAGCTACTTAAGTCCCACACTAAATAGAAGAAGGGGCTTCTAAAACAAAGGATTCAGAGTGTCAGTTCCTATCTCCAAAGCTCCTTGTGTAATCAGGGAGAGAATACTGTTTAACGTGGGCACCCGAACTAAGCGGTGCAAATACTCTCCATCCTGCCCAGTTACACCCCTGGTTGGGCACGGCCCGCCGGTGAACGGGAACCTTGCACAACTGCCTCCACGTCCGTTCGTAACGCTTACCACCCAGGATCACTGTCCGTAACGTTAACAGCTAACAAAAAGTTGTTCAGGCATCATTATGTAAAATAACCAGGCAACAACATCACTACTTCATGTTTTCCTGTTTATTAGATTTTACACTTCATACATTTACAAAGACAGCTGTAGTGCTTGCTATTTAATTTGGTTCCAACTGTCGCGTAATACAATATCAGTTCACACAGTCGTCGTACATTGCTAAAAGAGGCTGTGAATTTACTGGTTTAACTATCAGCACTTCTAACTAGCACTAATTCTTCAGCCATTGAGTGTTTTTAGCCAGCTTTGTATATCTATGCTTCCATAGTGATTGTTTCATAAGTAAAAATAAATAAATTTTTTTATTAAACTTACCTCAAATAAATGAAGCTTTCAATCATAAAATAGTTCAGGTGCACTTAATACCCAAGTCACCTACATCATTAGATTCTTTTCAGAATAGGTGGAGCACCCACCATAAAAATTTAAGAAATTGCCTAAAATATATTGGCACTGTTACATATTAATACAAATAAGATGGGAGCAGCTCTATTGGTAGTTAATTGATTGTCATGTCATCCTCAAGTTGCCAGAAATCGTTATGATCCAAAACCAATACTATTTACAAAGTTTAGCCTTACGTTGCATTAAAAATCATTATTTAAAATCCATTCCATTCATTTCTGTTTCAAAGCACTGACAGCTCACACATTTGAGAACAGAAACTAGCAGAAACCAAATGCTGACTGTACTCAAATTTTTCACAGCTTGGATAAATAGGTAAATTTTCAATTTACTATAAATGTCAGTCTGCAGTTTTCTAATTCACTTTTCACCAAAAACGAAAAAAAGAAGGGGTTTCTTAGGAGGCCGATTGACTGATGAAATCTCCTCCCTGGTACCTTTTGGATGAGGTAGGTGTGACGCGTGCCTCTGAAAGCGAGTAGGAATGGCTCTCTACCCCAGCTGTTCCAGAAACATCGTTTTTCAACTTCGGTGACTACAGCTTGAGCTCCCCCTTGTCACGTTAACGACCACCAGCGCTATTCCTGTGCCTCGGTGGGTTTGTTGATGTGTTCCAGGGGCTGTGAGTGGCATTTAGGGCAGCCTTGCAAACTGACCTTTAAGGCTTGAGGGTACACCAGCACGCACGAGGTACTGAGCCCTGATGATACACTTGGCTGCAATTGCTACTGTACTTGATGCACAAAACGCGCCCAAAAAGCAGCTCAGGACTGGTTTTAACTCTCTGCCCAAGTGTGGCATTCAGGTCAAAGCCTATAAACACATCATTATGTTCATTTTTAAGCAAACAAAATAAGGTTTTGTGATTTGAAGGAATGGTGCCATAACGGGGAAAAAAAAAAAAAAAAAAAAAAAAAGCCAGTGACTTCTTTGGTCTTTCTACAAACCCTAATAACCTTATTTTACAGTTTCTTTTTAGCTTTCAGATTAATTCCCAAATTACTCCAAATTTCTCTTAGCAGAGACCTCAGAAACTTCAGCTAAGGAAATGCAGCCAGCATTTAGCAATTTTGAGGCAGCTTTCTGCTTACAATGCAATGTCCCAATGAACATACCGCTTCTGAAAGATAAAGTATTACAGAAAAAAAAAGACAAAGCTTAAAACGGCATGATGCTTTGAAGGAAAACCTCAAGAACTGCTGGAGTGAGCTGTTACAGCTGGAGACCCTAAAGTCCTGTGTTATGCTGCATTTGAGGATTTAAAGCAGCATCAGAAATGTTCATTTAAAATATGCAAAACAATGGCAGGAGATACATTACAACCATTTACTGAAAAATAAGGAAACCTCAGTTCAGTTCCTTTTAACGAAGTTCCTATTATTAAGCTTTCAGTTGCATAGACAAATGCCTCTCAAAGCAGCCACCTCCCAGGAAAGTAGGTATTTAATCAACTTCTTTTTAAGATGCTAAAAAGTAATCCCTGGCTTACTGGATAGCTAGTTCTCCCACAACTCTTTTTGCTCCAAATAGAACAAAGAATGTGGAGGATAGAAAAAATAAACTGCATCGGGGCATCAGGAATATAACAAAAAAAATTTTAAGGAGTTAAAATTCATGTATACCATAACAAAGTTTTACTCTTGTTTACCTGCAGACATTAATTTCTACCTAGAGTAGTTTGTAATCTTCTAACATAAACAGATGAATGAATGGACAGATTTTAAATGTTTTATTGCTTACAAGTTGTCAAATAGGTTAAATACCTGGTAAAGGAACAGAAATTCGGTTTTCAACTGGAATAATTTTAGGTTTTTGTTGTGGGTTTTGTTTTGTTTTTTAAAAAATAACATTTCTCATTACATTTTGATAATATCTACAAAATTAATGCCTAATAAATCTAGAATACTTTTTCTGAGCCTCATTATATTGCACAAGTTTTCATGCTGATACACTACTGCTTTTCACGTACACATGTAAGGCGATTATATCAGCCCATGGAAAAGGGTCTGAAATCCTTTGAACCTGGTGCTTATTTTGAAGTTTTGATTTCCCTGTTCAAACTTCCAGGAGAGATCACAAGACAGAATAAATTTTGATATTTATTAATACGTATATTTGAAAGATTATTTTCTGGATGTAACAAATATAAAAAGTTATCAGTGTTTACAAATTGTCAAAAATGTCTGAAGTACAAAAAGATACAGTACATTAGTTATATGGAAGTGATTGTACTCTGGCACCGAAATCATCTTAATACTGTGGGCATGCACAATATACATCAGAAAAACTCATGCATCAATCAGAACAAATAAGGAAATAAGACAATTTGCTGCTTTCTCTGATTACAAATTCATTGCTTCTGTTAGTTTTCTTTCCTCAGGAATACCATTTACCTGCAAAGAGATGAGAATTTGTATAATCCATCAGTGGCAGATGATGCTTCAACAATATTGAACTGTCAACTGGTAGCACAGCACATAAATAATATTTATTAGTCCTTTATCTACAACCACATTGGAGAAATACAAGCACAACTTGGACCAAAAGACAACATACACGTTAAAAAGCTCTGCTGGCTTTCTTCTAGGAAAGGAGAAATCTGGGAAAAGATTGTTTGACTGGGAATTTCTCTACTTGTGATCTAACAGACCTCACAGGGAGACTGCGAAGCTCAAGATGGAAAATGCAGTATACAGTGTACCTGTGCTATTTAGACTTTTGCATTATAGGAATATCCTATAAACTTTTTTTCATCTAAGCACCTTAAACTAGTCCTCATGAATTTTGCTGATCAACAGAGAAACAATTAAAAAACTTAATATGCCTTTTCATATTGGAGACCAGTAGCAATGTTCAGCAGCTTAACATAAACATTAGATGTGGGTTGTCACCTTTCACACAATTCTTTCCCAATTATGTTTCAACTCCATGAAATACTTGAGCATTACGTCAGCTATTAAGTCTGCATTTTTATATAAGGTTAAAAAAAAAAGGTTTCTTATTGGGGATTCACAGATAGTTCCTGAAGAGGAGAGTGTTTATTAGACGTGGTCTGCTCTTCAAATTACTCGTATGGTCTACTGAAGCGTTAAAATAGAAATACCTTCTTAGTCATGGTGGTGACTGACTGTATGTTAATAATCCTGAGTATATTATTGGGAATTCTCTGTAGCAAAGGAAGAAAATTAAACAATGAAAGTCCAGTTCTATAGGTTTTTTGGCCTTAAGTATTTTAGTTCTGTAAATTTCTTATTTGAACAGATCAATAAAATCGATTGCTAAGTTTGGACTGATGCTAGTAAAAATCTTAGGAGCGCCTGAATTTTATTTTAAATCATAACATTCTAAAAATCTAACCTTCTGACAACACAAGTGATAGATATATTTTGGAAAATAAACTGCAAGAGGCACATGCCATCACGTCACGGGAGTGCCTGCAGTGCCACCTGCACATCCGAGTTACAAAGGAAGCTGTCATTGTAAAGTAAGAGTAGAGGAGGAAACGTTGTCCCAAACACATTTTGTTTCCTCTCAATTTCTGAGACCTTGTCACAGGCAGTGCCTGTGATGAACATGAAAGAACAGGTGTATTCTACCAGAATAACATACTACAGAAAATACAGTCACAGGAGGCTTTTTAAGATCTATTTTCATGGCAGCTCCTCAGTGCGACTTGCAAGCGACAAATGCATGCTGGCTTCTCTTTCGTACCTGTCTAAAAATTTCTCTCTGCTGTCAACGTAGAGTACTACCAGGTGATTTTGCATCTTTTTTACTGCAAGACAGGCTGAAACTCTTGTAACAAAACAGTCATCACAAAGAGCTGAACCGTTTGGCATTTTTATTCTGCCACCTAAATGGCTGCAGCAGGGAGTGCTGAGCTATGCTAAACGTCAACCCAAAGCCGTGCCGCGGCTCTGGATGGACACTGCCAGCGGCATCCGCCATTTCCAGCAAAGGTATGAGAAAGCACACAAACAGCAAAGCTAGCAGAACTGCAGTCAGGTTTGGTTGGCTTTTAATGAATGCTTTTTAAATTTCCAGATAACAAGAAAAAAAACCACACACGGGCAGAAGCATCTATTATATACTTGCCTCAAATCTTTGAAATGTTGTCATACGAAATTCTCCTTTAATCCCCGAAAGCAGTAATGAAGAAGAAGGATTTTGAATGCAAAGACAGACTTGCTTAAGGAACTCCTGCGTTAAAACAAATCTTCCTCTTGGAGCTGTCGTGCTCATAATATGTTCAACATATCTATAGCTGGAATTTTGCCTAAATACTCTTTGAAAATTCATAAATTATGCTCTGGCCTCTACATTTTCCTTGTATGATCCTTACCCCCTTTCCTACAAGGCCACGGCCGTGGCTTTTTCTCAGACCTGAAACACTACCTAGAAAGAACAATCAGCCTCAGTCAGTACTCTGATGGGATCATTCACAACCTCAGTCAGTACATCATGATTTGTGAAAACGATGTAACTAAGTGGTAACTAAGACACAGGAAACCAGCAGCGTGGATATTTGCCTCACCACAGATTTCTCACTATCGATTCTATGTTTAGTAACAGCAATAAAGAGCTCCTTCTTCAGAGCTTAATTAGTATTGGTGGGAATTAGAAATTTTTATTTCCTAACAAGTTTTAGAGAATCTGAGCAGTATAACTGCATTTAGGAATCTGGCTGTAACTTCATTTTGTGATAGAAAATTATTTATATGACGAGGTTTCCAAGTTAGCTGTACCAGATTCCAGTGTCTCACGCTGAGTCCTAATGTAGCATTTCTCCTACTTGTTCAATCAATCTCATTGCAGATTTTTCACTGATGCATCAAAAAAAATAAATATCTGGAATGACACTGCTGTAATACTTTACTATATTTGAAAATGGTTTGCACTGCCCACAGACGGTATGCATTTCGACCTCTGCACTGGTCACTTAATAGTTACAATATTTTCTCAGTACTGACCTGCAGTCTGCTGCTGTGGAATCTGAGTCTGATGTGGCAGGTTCCTACAAAACACAATTCCATATCTTTAATGCTTACATACAAAGTCTGAAGTATATTATGCCTGAAAGTCCAGTATTTAAACTGCACTTTTTTGCCTGTGAAGCAATAATCCATTTTCACTGTGCAAATACAGTTGCCAAATGATTAGCCACGTCAATGAAAGAAAGAAAATCAGTGTTACGGGGTAGTTCCTATTATTTCACTTGTCAACCATGTTCCAAGGCCTGTCAGACTTGGTGAAATGCCAGAGGTAACAAGAGTCCCTGCAGGCTTCTGATGTTATGCAAAGTGGACACAGAAAAGGTGACAGTATTAACGACTTAATTATTGACTGGAATGAATGAATGGTCAGCTAGTTTTACGCATCACACCAGTTCACTTTTATCAAGGCAAAGCTGTATTTTTGTGTCCTGCTCAAGTGTGTGTTTTAACAGCTACCGGATATTAAGGTTGTTTTTACAGAAAGGAATTAGGGGTTGGAATGTAGGTGAAGTGGATAAATATTCTACATACAACTCAAGAAAGACTTTGGTACAAGCTTTGGCACCCCAGTCATAAAAAAATGCTATTCTGAACAGAGAAGAAACTGTCAAAGACAGTGTAGAGGACTTTGCAGCAGTTGTACAAAGGGGTAATTTATACAGCTGTACTTTCTGGAGAATTTAGCTTTGGGACAGAGAGAATAAAACACTCTTCTAGCACATATCTACATTATGAAGGGAATTCAGGGCAAGCACGTGTAAATTAGGGTCATAACTTGGCACTGGACCAGTATCATGGTGGCCATGCAGGAGGAGCTACCGACTGGAGCCCGTGTCAGAGCACGGCACTGAAAACCAGCGCCAGCCACTTCGGAGACCACTGCCTCAGATCTGCTCAACTCCAGACACCTCAACCAAACCCTTCTAGAAATGCCTTTTTCTACAGCACTACTGACTTGTCTGAATCGTAACTTGTGCAAAGCACTAGATGGATCTGTCTTGATAGTTTAATTAAGTTACTGATAAACTAACTTTAAGGACTAGAAATAAATATTTTTCTGGTTTCTGTCTTGGAGAGAGGCCGGCAACAATGGAAACGGCTGAGAGCTCTGACTCTTTTCTTTGGCAAGCCTGTATTTAGTATCTGTGTGAGGAATATGCTCTTCTGTTCAATGTTAACGTTTCAAACACAAACCATGTGTGACAGGTACATGACTAACTACTTAACAAGTCCGGATTTTCTGGTATGAAACTACCACCAACCCAGAAGTTTTATACCAGAACTCCAAAGACATGGGTTAAGAGGCAGGGTGTCTAAAATAGAACAGTTTTAATTGATTCCTCTGTCAAAAGGAGTTTTTCTCCAAAATATGCAGAAATGTTCCACACAAAGCTTCTTGCCAAGTCTGCGGACTAAAACCCAGCCATTTAATTTTATAACAGAAGGCCTTTCTTTTTGCTTGAAATGCAAACATCAGAGCAATCTTGAAATAGAGTCATTACTGATATCTCCACAATAAACATATTTCAGATTACAAGCATGGAATCCATAGTTAAATCGTGCAGCATAGTTTTTATTAAAAAATAAAATAAAATCTAAATACTTACTGCTGTGTTTGCATCAGTGGCATGCTGGTGTTATCGTAGCTGTCTGTGTGAAGGGGTGGTACAATCTCACCAGTAACTGGGTGAAACACAGGAAGCGTTGAAAGAGGCCATGCTATCTCTCTATTTTTAGACATGTCACGAAGCTCTTTGGTTGATTTCTGTATAGCACTGTGGTGGACCAACTGGATGCTATGTCAAAAGGAAATAAAATAGTAAATACATATTTTAAGTGCTCTATCAAAATGGACAGACTTTTACAATTATTATTTTTCTTAAAAATACAAGGACTTTAATGCATGCTACAGACTCTGTAGTGCAGCAAACCTTTACATAGTCCATTTAATAAATATTGGATTTATTTAATTTTTAAGGCAGTATTTATTCCATTAGATTTTGCGGTCCGGATCAGTATTTTTCATAGGATCCAAGGCTGTGCAATTTATGGCTAATGTTCCATTTTTATTTGCTGCAGTTAAAATAAAAGTTTTGGTTAACTCCTGATTTTTGTGATACATTCATAAATTAATTTTAAAACCCTCCACAGTATAGGCACTGGATACCTTCCAGGACATTTGTTCTCCTGTCCACTGCCTTTAAGATATAGGCTGGGAAGTCCAATAACCAGGAGTATAAATTACGTATTAAGATATTTATTCTAACAGCACTAATTTTTTTTTTTAATTAACAGTCATTAATTTCAAACCCTTTTTATTCTAGTCTTCTATCCTTGTCAGGACTGATTTAAAAGCAGCTTTCACATTTATGACTTAAACCATGGATTAGAGAGAATGAAAGAAGATTATGACACACATGTATGAAGCATGACAAGCTACTGTGAATGAAAATTAAATGGTAAAAGAAAAATAACAGGAAAGAAGACACTTACTCTGGTGTTTGCATGTTTCTCTTTTCCCTAAAAACAAAACAAAATTTATGAATTAAATAATAGCATTGATAGTTGGAACATTAAATCTATCTGATGATGAAAATAGTACATGACGTAGAAATGCTGACAAGGTTATTGCTAAACGCAGCTTGGCAGCATTTGTAACTGGGTTTATGATGGGCCCTAATGAACGCACGTATAGAGATGTGATACTGATGACAGACACACACACACAGACACACACACAGAGAAATGAAAATGCAAGTTAAAGAACAAGCTTCTGGCTAAAATAAATTCTGTGAGAAAATGAAATTGTAGTTTGTGTAAGAAATGGCAGAAATTACGTTACTTGCTGCTTTTCTTTTTTACGTTTTTCTTTTATAGTATGTCTAAATTCAGTTCATCTCCTCAACCAGATTTATTTTATAAAAGTTAGCATTTTAGAAATTACTTAATATTGTCCTGAACCAATGATCCTTTATTAGCATTTTATTGGTTTGGGGCATTTTGGTGAGTTGCGTGCATGTGGAGATTTTGTGGAGTTTTGCACGTAAGTTGAGATTTTTAACCCTTTCAACTAGAATAACTAAAGGCCCTACATCCACTCTCTTGGAAATTACCGTATGTGTTTAGATGAGAAATAGTTCAGTATTTCAAGCAGATATATTTTGGCCTGTTTTAAATGTTTTTAATGAACTGAATGGAATTATTCTAACAAATAGTCCTCTATGGGATATAATCTTAGAGAAATCTACAGTTACTTATCAGCGTGTTAAAGTACTCACACTCCTTCCCGTCGGCAGCACATGATATAGGCAAGTATTAGAAAAAGCACCAGTGCTATTGCCGAGGGCACTGCCAGTGTGATTAGGAAATCCGAGTAATAGTCTCTGCTTTTCAGTGTATCAGAAGGTGGCTTGTACTCTCCACCATCAGGTAATATCCCCTCTCCACGAATCACTTCCTGAAAGGTGGAAACTTGTTTTGTATTGTCAACCTGATACCCAGGAAAAAAAAGAAGAAAAAAAAGACAATTACATAACAAAGTAACAGAATGTAAAATCAAGCAGTATTTCACCAGCAAAACATTTAAAAGAATTTGTATTACACATTTGCCAAATTCTATACAATTTCATCCAATTACTTTTTTAAACAACAAAACCTTACATTCTGTTGAAAGCTTTTGATCAATGTGATAATATTATAATACTGCTTTATTTTTGTCTACCAGCGATACTATGTTTTTTACAGATTAATTTTAGAGATATCTCACACAAATAGTATTTGAGTAAAAAATCAGTCAACATTTTTATTGCAAATTAATTATTTTATTTCTTTTCGATGAATTAATCCAGTTCTTACTAGTCTTCCTAAATAACAATACTGCCCTCTCTTGTATGAAAGCGGTAGAGATGAAGAGATGAAGAGTACCTACAATTTTCTTCCTCCTTCTTCCTATTGAGCTTCACATCCAGTGCTCAGAAAAGCAAAAGGCATGAACTGAGCTGCTGAGGACTGAGCAGCTGTACTGCCTCCCCCACCCATGTGATTCAGGAAGCACCACGACATGAGATGTGCATTTAGGTGATCAGAGCCAGAGCTGCAAGGTTTTTTCTACCTCCTAATTCAACTAACCTCCAGAAGGTTACATTCCTAGTCACAAGTAATTTTTTTTTAATGTCTGGATCTAATGTTTCTACAACCTTTTTTTGCTACTGACTTTCATATTGCATTTAGTTGATTGCCTTTCCCACGTGATTTTTTTTATTTTCTGCCTTCATTTTCTTGTTATCTTCAGTTATATACTACTTTTAAATTTTACCAGTGTTTGTTTTAAAACTCTCTCCAAATCATTAATGGAAATAAATTATATTTGCCTACATTACTGAACTTTTGCCTGACACTGTTCATTAAGAAATCTTGCAACTGATGGTCATTTCTTTATAATTTACATTTAAGTCATAAAATGGTGTAGTAACGCTTATGCAATGGATGAACAGGTTTTTGTGGAATGCTAGAAATAATGTCTTGTTGGGCTTCAAATGCATATACTTATGTAAGTGCAAGACAGCTTGACAAAAATGAATTTACGTCTTCTCCACTCATTAATTCCGCAGTACCTTTCATGTTAGGTACGCCAAATTCCACCTGGCTGCTTAGCTGAATCCCAAACCCTAAGCTATGCACAAAAAATATTTATGCACTTACTGGTGTGACTGATAGAAGCCCCCACACAGTGTGAGAACAAGCCGTCAGAAAGCAGTGTTAAGAGCAAGCATGCATTACATTGCCCCTCTTTTCAGAATTTGGGACGCACAAACTGAAATCTACTCTTTGATTTAGGTGCTAATCGCCAACATCACCTCATAAAAAGTGGAAGGCAGAGGATACGATGGTGGTATTTTCACTCACTAATCTATGTTGTGGTTATGGGAAAGGGAGCTCAAGCCCCTCCTAGCCCATGGACCTTGGGGGACTTCCCGCCCCTTGGCGTGCCTTCTGAAAAGCAGACTGTAGATAGAGGGAAGCTTGGATCCCTGTTCCCGGTGTGATGCACCAGGTTACAGCACGCAGCAGCAATGCTGTTGGCAACAGTAAACTCCCTAAGACTGTTTAAATTCAATTATTGTGGCATGCTGCCAAAACAAGTGCTGAGTTCAAGAAGGCTGTG
>WHYT01015434.1:111503-135285 GCA_009806455.1 Tetrax tetrax
TTTTTCTTTTATAGTATGTCTAAATTCAGTTCATCTCCTCAACCAGATTTATTTTATAAAAGTTAGCATTTTAGAAATTACTTAATATTGTCCTGAACCAATGATCCTTTATTAGCATTTTATTGGTTTGGGGCATTTTGGTGAGTTGCGTGCATGTGGAGATTTTGTGGAGTTTTGCACGTAAGTTGAGATTTTTAACCCTTTCAACTAGAATAACTAAAGGCCCTACATCCACTCTCTTGGAAATTACCGTATGTGTTTAGATGAGAAATAGTTCAGTATTTCAAGCAGATATATTTTGGCCTGTTTTAAATGTTTTTAATGAACTGAATGGAATTATTCTAACAAATAGTCCTCTATGGGATATAATCTTAGAGAAATCTACAGTTACTTATCAGCGTGTTAAAGTACTCACACTCCTTCCCGTCGGCAGCACATGATATAGGCAAGTATTAGAAAAAGCACCAGTGCTATTGCCGAGGGCACTGCCAGTGTGATTAGGAAATCCGAGTAATAGTCTCTGCTTTTCAGTGTATCAGAAGGTGGCTTGTACTCTCCACCATCAGGTAATATCCCCTCTCCACGAATCACTTCCTGAAAGGTGGAAACTTGTTTTGTATTGTCAACCTGATACCCAGGAAAAAAAAGAAGAAGAAAAAAAAGACAATTACATAACAAAGTAACAGAATGTAAAATCAAGCAGTATTTCACCAGCAAAACATTTAAAAGAATTTGTATTACACATTTGCCAAATTCTATACAATTTCATCCAATTACTTTTTTAAACAACAAAACCTTACATTCTGTTGAAAGCTTTTGATCAATGTGATCAATGTGATAATATTATAATACTGCTTTATTTTTGTCTACCAGCGATACTGTTTTTTACAGATTAATTTTAGAGATATCTCACACAAATAGTATTTGAGTAAAAAATCAGTCAACATTTTTATTGCAAATTAATTATTTTATTTCTTTTTGATGAATTAATCCAGTTCTTACTAGTCTTCCTAAATAACAATACTGCCCTCTCTTGTATGAAAGCGGTAGAGATGAAGAGTGGAGTACCTACAATTTTCTTCCTCCTTCTTCCTATTGAGCTTCACATCCAGTGCTCAGAAAAGGAAAAGGCATGAACTGAGCTGCTGAGGACTGAGCAGCTCTACTGCCTCCCCCACCCATGTGATTCAGGAAGCACCACGACATGAGATGTGCATTTAGGTGATCAGAGCCAGAGCTGCAAGGTTTTTTCTACCTCCTAATTCAACTAACCTCCAGAAGGTTACATTTCTAGTCACAAGTAATTTTTTTTTAATGTCTGGATCTAATGTTTCTACAACCTTTTTTTGCTACTGACTTTCATATTGCATTTAGTTGATTGCCTTTCCCACGTGATTTTTTTTATTTTCTGCCTTCATTTTCTTGTTATCTTCAGTTATATACTACTTTTAAATTTTACCAGTGTTTGTTTTAAAACTCTCTCCAAATCATTAATGGAAATAAATTATATTTGCCTGACACTGTTCATTGAGAAATCTTGCAACTGATGGTCATTTCTTTATAATTTACATTTAAGTCATAAAATGGTGTAGGAACGCTTATGCAATGGATGAACAGGTTTTCGTGGAATGCTAGAAATAATGTCTTGTTGGGCTTCAAATGCATATACTTATGTAAGTGCAAGACAGTTTGACAAAAATGAATTTACGTCTTCTCCACTCATTAATTCTGCAGTACCACCTTTTGTGTTAGGTACGCCAAGTTCCACCTGGCTGCTGAGCTGAATCCCAAACCCTAAGCTATGCACAAAAAATATTTATGCACTTACTGGTGTGACTGATAGAAGCCCCCACACAGTGTGAGAACAAGCCATCAGAAAGCAGTGTTAAGAGCAAGCATGCATTACATTGCCCCTCTTTTCAGAATTTGGGACGCACAAACTGAAATCTACTCTTTGATTTAGGTGCTAATTGCCAACATCACCTCATAAAAAGTGGAAGGCAGAGGATACGATGGTGGTATTTTCACTCACTGATCTATGTTGTGGTTATGGGAAAGGGAGCTCAAGCCCCTCCTAGCCCATGGACCTTGGGGGACTTCCCGCCCCTTGGCGTGCCTTCTGAAAAGCAGACTGTAGATAGAGGGAAGCTTGGATCCCTGTTCCTGGTGTGATGCACCAGGTTACAGCACGCAGCAGCAATGCTGTTGGCAACAGTAAACTCCCTAAGACTGTTTAAATTCAATTATTGTGGCATGCTGCCAAAACAAGTGCTGAGTTCAAGAAGGCTGTGTTACAGGCTGCTGCAGAAAACTATGCTTCTCTGACAGCCTGTTCCTGTTACACATCCCAGAGTGATTTCTGCCTTTCTCCAAACAGCACGACAATGCTGCTTCATGAGTAGCTTATGAGTCACTGTTACTATCAGACCTTTTTTTCTGGAAATGTACTCCTAACCAGCTGCTCTTCATTCTGCATGGGTACTCCTCTGCTGCTTCTTTTGAAATTTACCCTGTTTTCAAAGGCTGTTTCTCCAATTTCGCAAAACCTTTCTGAATTCTGTCCTGTCCTTCAATGCGCCTGCAGTTCCCTTTTGTTTCATGGAGACTGCAAATTTAATTTAATAAGCACATTCCATCATCCAGCTTATTAATGAAGAATGGCACAGAATTACTAATAATTCTGCTATGACTATGGCTATCCAACCAGCTCTCACGAGGTCCTAGCATCATTTAGGCCATGTTCCTGAGCCTGCTTATGAGACAGTATCAAAAAAACGTTACTACCAAGAAATGACATCTGCTGCTGTACCTCTGTTCTACTTCTTTCTTATATAAGGCAATCACAGACTTGACACAGATAGTTTGTTTGTGACAAAGGCTGACTGCCTTATACTGTTTTTCAGGTGCTGGTAAGTATTGCTGTGTACGCATGTACCTTTTGCAATTTCTCAACAGAAAGCCAATAAACAGTAAATAATCTGGATATTCTTTTGAAAACAAGCATTTTCTAGCTTTCTAACAGCTTTCCTAATTTATAGTGTATAGAAAGAAAGTGTTGGAAGTTACCTAATCAATTTTGTGTATAAATACCTTTTCTCATACTCAATACATTTTCTACATTGTACAAAAGCCTTGCATCTCTTTCTTTCAGTTTCCTCTTGGGTGACATCTGAAGCAGCTCAACAACCACCCAAGTTTACGTACCTTCACCATCTTTATTCAAACTTATCTGCAACGTTCTTTTCCAGTACTGTATCATTTCATGATTTTCCTTACCAGAACTAAACAAAAATAACCTTAAAAAGCCTCTTTGGGAATTATACTCCTTCCGTGACAAATAGTCTAGTGTTTGGTTATAATTTTTCTTGTATTCAACTGAGAATAATGTTCCCATTTATCTTGATGTCATTAATCAGCACTATTTTCTTTTCTTTTTCTATTTCATTTTTAACATGAAATACATTTTAGACAATTTTCAGACACTTTTTTAATAGCATAGAAATACTATTTAACTGGTCAGTGCTGCAGACTCACTATTTGAGAAAACATATACACACACACACATTTTAGGAAAAGCAAATGTAACTAGCAATATTAGCATGCTGAATTAATGAACTACACCCACCTAAATAATTCTGTCATTACTTTTAGCTCTGTAAGCCCCAGAGTTCTCTGGCCATTTATGTAAATCACTGCTACTGAAAAGGAATATGGTGGTTTCACTGGTGCTTAACTCTAAGAGAATTCAACCCACACAGTAAATTCTTTCACGATCTTAAAGAGTGTCTGCTAGATGGAAAACAATATGCGGCAGTCCGGATAAAGTGGAATTTGACAGAGCTGTCTGGCAAGGCTGGCAAAATTCTTACCTAAATCATGTCTGGCATAAAGTATTGTACTTCTACAAGCATTGTTTTTATGCAATAATAAAATAACTCACCAGAGAGATTTTACACCAGTCAATATGGAATTGAGTACGAAATTTTTTATCACAGGTTATTACAGGCTCCATTTCTTGACTGCATCTCAGCTGATTTTGTGGGTTTTCCACTTCTCGTAAGCACGAAGAGAATGGAACATCTGCCCCAACCATAACATACACACTGCAGAAAAAGATGAGTGACAGATTGTCAGGATACCTCTCACAAATCCCCAAAGGACAATGACATACTCTTCCAAACATTACTGTTGTTCACAGTAACACTCAGCAGTGTTTTAAAGGCTAAAATCCTTTTAAAATTATTTTTCTTGATAGTATACTTTATCTAAGCATATTAATAACAAGATTGAAATCAAAAGGATTTTTCTAGCTACTTATTAAAACTTATTCTGTTTTGCTGCACAATGTAAATGTTTGCTCACCATTAGAGTTGTCAATTTCTATGAAGTTGGAGAGCTCCAAGTTTAAGTTCCTGATGTAAGTAAATCTGTACTACCTTTGAAAATCACATTAAAAGAGTATAATTTTATCTTAAGGAAATCTTTGGTCTCACTCAGCATAATATTTTAAATAAGTGCTCCCCACGTTTTCAAATAAAATTCCCGAGGATTAGTTATTTTAAAACCTAATACTAATATGAAGCTGCCAAAGTCCCTGGCTTCTCCTAAAAGATTCCATACTGTAGCTATGCACTGCCAACAACACTTGCAGCATACTGCAAATGTTAAACGTAATACTTCATTTAGCATTACAGTACCCAAAATAAGAGCTACTGGGCTAATTGTATTATTCAGTTTCATATTTAAATACATAGAATGCTGCTGGAAAATACAGTCTGCTGTATCAATGGATCTTGAAATAGAAATTAGGTCCTGGATGCTATTTGGCATTATCTAACTAAATGTTTGAAATGTAGCTGCTTCTGTTAAGAGTTTCTGCTATTACTCTGGCTAGCAGCAAAGTCACTTGCCTTCTTTAGAATCACAGAATGGTTTGGGTTGGAAGGGACCTTTAAAGGCCATCCAGTCCAACCCCCCTGCAAGGAGCAGGGACATCCCTGACCAGATCAGGTTGCTCAGAACCCCATCCAGCCTGACCTTGAATGTTTCCAGGGATGGGGCATCCACCACCTCTCTGGGCAACCTGTTCCAGTGTTTCACCACCCTTAGATGTGCTCAGAAAGTCCAGATGCACAAAAAGGCTCTGAAATAACAATCTTTTCTGTACACATCTCAGATTTTTAACCCTCAGCCCCTCCCTAGATAATATTTGACACAAAATATCTAAAAATAACTAGGCATCTTGATTTTCGCCAGGGAAAAGCACTACTACAACCATATTTTGAAAAGACGGAATCCTTATCGTTTCTAATTGAAGTATCATATTTCAGAACAGAATTTACGGTTCCAAATCACAACTGGAAACAGTGCATTCCTGCAGTTTACACTCAGTAACCTGAATTCCCCAGATACCTCAGGTTACGACTTTCAGATGAAAGTCCACACCGCTCCCAAAGCACAACTAAATTTCACTAAGTAAAAGTACAGCTACAAATGACACTCTTATACGCTAAATGCTCTTAGAAATCTGTCTTTGTAATCTATGCCTTATCACACCTTGTTCCAAAATCTTCAGTTTTGTGAATTGGAAACTATTGAATATTTGAAAAGTATGCCAAACAACTGCTCAGAAGTAAGACTGGAATTACTGTAAACATATTTAATATCAACTGGTTTATAATTAATGAGATTTATTAGTATTCCTTGGATTGTAAAATCAATATATTGGAACTTTTGACTGTTGAAATGGTATCTAACATGATAAACTCATGGTATAACAGGGGCTTGGAACATCAGTAAACTTTTCATATCTAATACCAATCTGCATTTCCAAAATACAAAACAGAAATGGCAAAGTTTCTAGAAAACCAGAAAAAATACTAAGCTTTTCATAAGAAAAAAAAGAGCAAAGCAAAAACATTACACAGACACATGTCCTTACCCCTCTTTCATGTCATTAATAGGAAGTGGAACTCTCCCTCCCCTGTCAAGGGCTGAAGTGATGTTTATAGCATTCAAGCGTTCGGGCTGCCACACATTTTTCACTGCTCCGAGAAAGTCGCCAAGAACTTCACTTGCCAACATTTCTTCTACGTTCATATTCCTTATGAAGAACTCCGCTTGATATGGTAAAGGAAAATCTAGTTGTGGTGAAAAAGGAAGAGATTTGCTTTAAACAAAGGCTCCATAACAAAGAATTTGAAGCAATTATTAACATAATGTCACTTTAAGATTGATACATCTTTCCAAAAATCTTGTATTTGAATGAGCTCATTTTGAACCTAATGTGATTATTAATGTGATTATTGTGAACCTAATGTGATTACGTTTAATTAAATAGTTAGTAGTATTAGCTGTTATTTAAGCTGAAAACCCATGGCTATTTATAAAGCAACTGGGAGATGAAGTAGTAGACTAGAGGAAAAGAGTCTCAGCTGGTAAATCTTTACCAAACAGATAAAATTAACTCATGCTAATTTGGGGGTTAAAACTGATCTGCAGTGACAATGCATTCCAACCTGCACTACTCCAGACAATAAATAAAAAATTATTAAGAGAACTGATTTTAAGGACAGAACTAATCAATTCATTTTTTTTTTAACTGAAAAATCCATATATGCCATAATATGTTTTCAGAATCTGCCTATATGATTGTTCTCTGCATAAAGAACATGCAGAACTAAGCTAACTAAACAACATGCAGAAAGAGAGTAAAATCCTTCACGTCCATCTGAAAAGAGAGGGAAAAAATTGAAATTAATTATAAAAAAGCAAACACACTTTTTTTTAATGAATGAGGAATAATAGTCTTACCCGACAGAAATCATTTCGATAAAAATAACAAATTGAATCAAAATAAGGAAAACTCTTACTTCCCCTTTGTGCCTCCACATTTGGCTTGAAGACCAGACAACTATTTTACATTCATTTTTTAATCTTAAAAGAATAGGAGCCCATAGATGTTTTTGCTTATTCAGTTCAAAACATAATAAGCTATTTTCTGTACATACCTTCTGCTGACATTATATTAATGATCAAATTATGTCTTGCTGTCTCAAAGGTACGCCTGTTATATGCAGTGATCTAGAGTAAAACAAAACAACAATGCAAAACAACAATGCAAATATGAAAATCAGGTAAATGGAACATCAATTAAAATTAAATTGATAATTTAGAAATACTTATTACCTTCTAAATGCTTTGCCTCCTTATTTTGAAATGTATAAACATACATTTAAAAATATAAAATTTGAAAGGTTAAGATCAATTTATTTGATGCAGTACTACCTTAAAGTCAGGACACTGGAATTTTCTCAACCAGTCTATAGCCAAATACAATTACCCAAGGGATATACGTGAATGTAATACATTTTGTCCAGATAAAAGTGTTCTGCCATACATGCGTATTCTTTCTTTCCTGCTATCTTTGATTTAAGAATAAGCAGAAGCAAAGACTGGTTTCTCCATTTCCCTTTCCGTCTTCCACTCCTCTTCACCAACACCCCAAGACCTACAACCACTGATAGCTCCCCTAGGCAACTAAACTAGATGGAGATATTTAAAGGCAAGAATGTTGGGATTTTTGGGATTGGGACTGGGGTTTAGTTTTAGCTCTAGCCCCACTGAAGTCATAATCCGTGAATGGATGATGACAACACAAGTAGTTTTTTAAAAAAAATCATAGAATCTGTAGCTGTAGGGAAACTGAAAATTTGTAGCTAGATGCAACATTCATGACTCTTAAAAATTTCAGAAGCTTATGCCAGGGTTATCAAGCATTGGAACAGGCTGCCCAAGGAAGTAGTTGAGTCACCATACCTGGAGGTATTTAAAAGACATGCAGATGTGGTGCATATAGTCATGCTTTAGCAGTGGACTTGGCAGTATTAGGTTAACAGTTGGACTTGAAGATCTTAAAGGTCTTTTCCAACCTAAACAATTCTATGATTCATGATCAAACTATGTAACGATAACAATCTTATAGTTTAAATGTACAGGACGCCTGAAACGTTTGCAAGTGGTTACTCCTCAGCGGTGACTGTACTCCGAAGTTGTGCTATGACTAAGTGCTCATCATAAGAAATACAGAATGAGGCTGGATATCAGTATAATTAGGTATTATTTTCTCTATTTTTTTTTTCCCTGAAAGGTGATAAATCTGTCATGAAACAAATTGAGAAAGACTAACCTTCTTCCTAATTTTAGACTTTAGTTCATTCATTTCAGGGACAAAGGAGAGGCAGAGGAGTGGTAACAGTGACAGAACTGCTGCTTCTCAGCTAATAGCTACAAAGCATTGTGACGTTGATTATAAAACAAAAGGAATGCATGTTGCACCTCTTTTAAGGGAATTGCTCTGGAATGTATTCTTGCACGTTCATTTAAGTGTAGAAAGAAAAGCTTACCTGATACAATTACATCTTATGTAATGTAACAATTTCATTATGAAATTAATAGAAAATAAAATCCTGAGATTTTTTTCAATACTTGATTCTGTAAATCCCTCAAAAGGTTGTTTCAACAGTAGTTTAAACATGAATACTTAGAAAACCTAACTCTCTGGTTGTACAAGCTCTATACAGGAACACTGCAGTACCCATTCGGAGTGTGCGCCCCAGCAGTGAGCGTTGCCGGTGCAGACCACAGTACCGAGTGAGAGTAACCGCGGTGAGATTGCCTTTGTACCCAATACTCACTCAAACACAAATTGCCTCTGCACAGCTTTCAAAGCAGCCTGAGCTAACGAAAGCAATCCACTCTACTGCAGTGCTATGTATAACGGTTCATAGGTGATGCTAGTGGCATGCATAGCGGTTGATGCTATGCTCTTCTAATTATGAGGTCTTCTCCAATTAATTGACCTACCCATGACATCACCTCAGGAACTATGACACGATGAAAGTTATATTCAGGCTAGGAATACGCAACTGCTCCTCTCAGACGGCACGAGGAAGTGGGTGCAATGCAATCTGCCTTCCTCAGGTACTACAGAATTAATTCAAAAGCCACATCTGAAAGTGGAACTGCAAGGAATTAATTTGTATGCCAGGCAAGATTTAGGTCAAATACTGGCTTGGGGTCATGCTTAGAATGGAGGTCTTGATATAGATCCTAGAATCTAAAAGCACATGCCGTTTAAAAAAAGGCAATTTTAAATAATGGTTTCCTCTACAGAAAGCTAAGTGGAGTCTGCACGTAGTTCTGCACATGATTAATTTCACAGATGTGATTAGTCCTGCTGAAATCAAAACTGAATCATGTATACAAAATTAAGCATGGGTGAAATTACCTGCAGTAGAACTTAACATTTAGAGATTACATTCTTGAGGAAGAACAACTATATCAAATGTAATTTAGAAAAAAAAAAAAAAATCTCATCAAGGGTTTCAGACGAATGTACTGCTGAAGCAGCAAAATGGCTGGAGCAAGTTAATGAGCCGAGTTCTACTTAACACTATGAATCACAGTGTCTGATTCAGTCTGCTGTCCATTACATATATGGCAGAAAATATAGTCCTTTTACCTTTTCAATTGCTACTCAATGAATAATTAGTGCTTTTAAACATTTGGATAGCTAATTGTCAAAAATAGTAGCATGTTTTGTCATTGTTACACTTATAAGAATAGAATTAAATATATGTAAGTGCTAATTAAAATAAAATCTATCAATAAACATGAATAATGAACCATGGAATATTTGATGAAAAATAATTTGATTTTTTTTAAAAAAAAACAGACAACAAAACCCCAAAAACCTGTTTATTAACTGAATACTATATTTTCCAGTGGGGAAAACTCTGGCCCATATTTAGCATTGAAAGCTACAAAGTTCAGAATTCAGTTATTCTTCAAGTACAGTTGTTTACAAAGCTATTTTTCCCCTGTATTTTAAATAAAACTTTAATATATTAATAATTTACCGAAATGAAATGCCTCTTAGAAAGATGAAGGGCCAGAATCAAAAGTTATTGCATCTAGGAACATTAAGCTTGATCGATTATTGCTATTAACTGGTTAATATACCTTAAAAGTAAAACATGAAATGTCATACAACTCGCCTTTCTCTCCGAAGAGGATATAATGGTACCTAAAAGAAAATGTTAATATCACAAGCTGCTGTCCCCGCCTTACAATCATGATCTTTCTTTAATTATTGTAATTAACTTTTCAAAACCAAGACACAATAATTGTTGACAGTTCTCAACCTTATACTCTAAATCAAAATACATTTTTTTAAAGTTTTCAAAGAAAATACCTCAATGATGGTTGGTTTGCCCACATTTTCCACAGTTGGTGAGCCATACAGCACTCCATCACTGTACGGTGTCCTTTGTATATAGCGTAGCCATCCAGGTCTGTCAGGGTAACCCATTAAATTGGTATTAAATGTTATAGGATCATTACTTACTTCACCTAGATAAGAAAAATTACATTAGAATATGCACAAGAAAATGCTATATGTTTTGATTTTGATGTTCCCACTAGAAAGTCTTAGATCTGACTTTCAGTTGTTTTCTAAACCTTTCCAAAAAGAAAAAAAAAACCCAAACTGCTAATCTTCACCACATCAGAAATATGTGAACTCCTACTTAACACTTTTAAGTACTAAGAATTCATATCTGAAAAGTGTAACCAACTGCAGAGATGAATCTACTGGTACTTCCTAGAGTCCTGGCTAAGAGTACTCATGCTCATTCACTAGCAAGTCTGATTTTTAGAGCGCGGTTCCACCTAGAATTGAAGCATCTAACCTCCTTACCGACAAAAGTACAAAAGGTCTCAGCCCTTTAATTCCCCCCAAAAATTCTTTTATTTATGTTTTTAATGATGGCTCCAGAGAGCCAATGTACCTGGTAGAGCTTACTGTAAAGAGCAGCCGTGCAATCATCAATGCCCGAAAGCTTCTGTTAGCATCAGGATATACATACAGGTCTTCAGCACCAACAGCCTGGCAGCAGTTTTTCTTTAGAGAATAAATTAATTCAAAAAAGGACCAGACATTCCTGAAAAACTGATCCACTGATGGCTACTAAATGCAAGGGTCCAGATGTAATCTCTAAAAACCCCTCAAGTCAAACCAGTAGAACAGTTCTTGTGGTTCTTATTGATACTCTTAAAAATGTCTGGTTTGGCTTGTTTTAGCTTTTGTAAAGAAGGCAGGCATGCCTCTGCACCCGCTGCTGAGGCATGAGCACCATCCAGCTGAGGCACAGAACTCGGGCAAACCCGCTGTGAGCCTGCGCAGACACCTCTGCACTGTGCTCCCCCAACTCGGCTTCGAAAGGGCGGTGGCAGCCGTTGTAGGACAAGCGACAAGAGAAGGTAACAGGAAGGCTGGCACAGAAGGCACTGAGCCCAGTGAAGAAAGAACAGCTGTCACGTCCTCCAGAGAGGTACAAAGGCTGAACCTGTTGCCAAAGGGTTACTAGTTTTCAGGTACGCACTACACATCTGGCTATGGGTTAAAGGGACCAGAATCACACCAAACCAGCACCAGGGTGTAACGCAACTTTCCTCACAGTTCTCTCAGGACATCCCAGTTATCTAATCTATTGTATTTGTAATAAAATTCCCAGCACCATAAATAATTTGGGGAAAATTCTGAAAGCTGCCTGCGATACATTTTGGTTTGCCGTTCATCAAGGTAGACCATGTTAATGATCCAACACATCAGACAGAAATAAAAGGACCATGGTAACATCTGGTCTTACAGTAGATTTCTGATACGCCACGATAGTCTACACGTACAGCAAACTCAGCAGTATCTGAAATCAGGTTGACACTGCCTCTGAATCACACAAATGACAAGACAGGCTGGGGCTGTAAGGATTAGAAAGGCAATCCATCATCAGTAAAATTTTCAGGTTCCTTCCATCTATGTGCCAAAACTGAGAAAAATCTAGGACAGAGGCAAACTTTCCTCTGCCAGTCACTGTTACATGAAATGAAGACTCAGGTACACACGTCAGGAAAAATATCCATTTTTCAAGTAGAGGAAATTTTAAAAACATTTGATTTTATTCATGACAAAATTTAACTAATGCTAACAGAAGCTTATTTTTTTCTTTCAAGCTGAGTTTTGAAAATAGTACTTTCAAATAAATTCTAAAGCTTATTAATGAAACAGGTTTTGATTATGTGTGCACTGTACATGTATTACAGGCTTTTCCTATTTTTATAGGAAAATAGGATAGTTATATAAATAGGATATATTTATACATTTATTATTCCTTTCCATTGTTGATAAGCATGTGAGGCAGAAGACTCTCTTTCTCTTCCCACTCCCCCAAATTGCTTATACATATTGTAACATGCCAATGATGAATCCTTTAGCTTTACCTTAGTGTACATCACATCATACTTAGGAAACCACAGCTCTTTCTCTAAAACAAATCTGCTTACTAACACTAAACTGTTCCTAAAAATAGGAAGAAGACTGAATCCAAATAAGTATTTGTTTTAAATGAAAGAAAACATCGCTACATAGTCTCATATTTTATTTAATCTTCTATTTGGTCTCAAGTTTACTATATGCTTTCGAAGTGGTCCTTCATATAGCCCCATGCGTACTATGTCTAAAGTAGTGATCAGATTAATAATTATTTCTGTTAAAAATACTATTTAACCTCCACAATTTTGTATTTAATGCAAAAGTGAAGAAAAGGTATACTTCCTAATCTCAGATATATAATCTTATTAGGCCTCCCCAAATTATTACGTACATTTTTCACAATACACAGTTATATGCATCTTTTCACAAATGATGCTCACAAAGCATACTGTAAGGTATGCTAAATAGATGTGAATTTTTAAAAACATTTTTTTTCTACATTTGTATATAACATCTTAGCATCCCATACCAGGCTTTGGGTAAGGAGGAAATTCCCCCTTAAAGTACTCTCTCTCCAAAACATGAACAAAAAGAACTCCAGCAGAAGGGTATACATTCCGATCAGAGTGCACCTTAGACAGAATCGTGTACACTGAAAAGCAGAAGGAAAGATAAGAGACAGAAAAAAAGCAAAAATGAGACATGCTCTAGGTAATACAGCATGCATTTCAACAGCAATGTGGGCATCTGGGAGAAGGAAAGCAACAAATATTAGATCCCTGTTAATACGTTTTTTAGAAGGTTGCATAGATTTAAGAATAGAACACAGAGCAAATACTCCCTTTGCCCAACAGGATCCCTTCCGACATTGCAATAAATAAAACTAGCTATGTTAGGATTTCAGGAGTTGTATGAGCTCTTTATTTTTATTGCAATAAAAGAAACTGAGGAAGGCTATTGTCATTTTACAGTTGGTTTATTTGTAATATTACGTGAATAAACTACATTTAATGAATCATACAATCATGTTTTCTTGATATTTTACATAAAAATAAGGAACTTTACCAATCAATGGTACTGATTCCTCCCTGAATGGAAATGGCAGATTTTTCAGTTCTTGTGCAGAAAAGAACAAAGCAATTCACTTCAGCTGAGGATTTATATGAGTTCTTAAAGTTAGAATTTCTTAGACCAGCAGGTTCAGATAAGGTACATCTAAAAATTAGGTTAGAGAACTCATTACTGAATATGTTGTGCTTGTACTGAAGAACAAAACAGAAGCACGTGGGTAATTATAGGCCAGTCAGGTGTCACTGATTCCAAACAAAAAAAATGAAGCCATATTTTACAGGATTCAGAATTAAAAACCTAAAGGAAACTTAATTGACAACAACCAGCATATATAAAAACAATATGCTATTTTTTATGTAGTTACAAATTTAGCTGATAAAGGCAAATCTTACTTAAGTATAACACATTTGACAGAGTACTATATACACAGTTTAATCAATGAGAAGAATAAAAAAAAAAATTACGATACATTAAACAGGTAAGAAACCATTTTACCAACAAGTTTCAAAATTTAAGTCTAAATGGAGAATACTGATCTAATAGATATTTCCGACAGGTCTTAACAGGACTGACTGTAGTTTATATTACATATTACTATTGAATTTTAAGTCAATGCCCTGAAAGAATCAATCATTGCTGCTAAATTTTGTCAATGACATGAAGATTACACAAGTGGTAAGTAAAGGTAAATCACAGATCAAGAGACAGCTACCTGCCTTGCTTGCTAAACAGAAAGAAATATGGGAAGTCACATCTCCGAAGAAAGATTATAGGATGGGAGTACTGCCATAGGGAAGAGGGACTCCGGAAGAGACTTCAGAGTCATTGTAACAAACGCATAGGAACAAAGTCATACCTCCTAGAAGACAAAAGGGCTCATTTCAACACTTGGATCAATAAGCAAGATACATTTCAAATGTGGATCAAGCTCATGTAATTTTTTAATCCTGGTACAATTTCTACAGTCTTATCATTGTACCAATCTTCTTACTTGATATCTGCTTAAAAAGCCACCGCTAATTAGGCATTAATCACAGACATTCCATCCCTCACACCACGTACTCTGTGTGGAATCTATCTCACCTAATTTTAGATGCCTACAGAAACAACATCCACCACTGAGTCAGCCAGGCTCCTTTTATAGCCAGTGGAGAAGAAACAGACGTTTCTAGGGGTTGATTAATTTGATTTCTCCTGTAAAATGAGATGAATCATGTCCTAGATTCCTGACTACAGAGACTAGATCTCCACTGACTGCAGAGGCAGCTGAGAGGAGATACAGACATCTGTAATGTAGACTTCTACATTTAGTTCCGTACTTCCCACTCTTCAAGCCTGGTATTGCAGAATTAATAGTCTTAAGCTCTGGATACACTATTTATCAAATTCCATAGCAGTTGCTTTTCCCCACTTTTGCAAACCACTTTTAACACAATACTGAACAGAATATCTTTCTAATAATTTTACCTTAAACAAAAAACTTAAATCAATCCTGAAATTTAAATTTCACCAAATTTAAATTTAACCACATTTAACCACAATTTTGTGTGGTTAATAAACCAATTACTGTAATTTTAATTATGTAGATTTAAGTATAGCAACATAGCTATTTGATGATGCAACAAAATTTTGCACTCACTTCTGTGAAGGAACCGTAAACAGAGCAAGACAATGAATTAATTTCCTTTAAAATATTTTCAAGACTGCCTGTGACTGGAGATGAATATGTAATCATCTTAGGTGATCTAGGGATGAAACTGGATATACTTACCAACTTCTAGATTCTAATCTAACACAGCAGACTGCCAGAGGTGAATTGTCTGGGCAAATTCCATGTAGTAGATATAAATCTCAGGGACTGTGAAAGGCTTCTGTAAAACTAACCATGGGAAATTAAAAATCTTCACTACACAGGATCATAACAGATCCCTACCAGGAAAAAAGACAGTATCAGCTACCTCGACAGCACTGTCCTTTCTTGTTTCCAGATCCCTTGGAGGACTTTTCATAGACCCCAACATATATCTGTGCAGAAAGGTTAGAGATTCTGGAGAATGGGAGAGAAGTAGATTAACTAGGAACTCAAGGCTGGAAAACATGCATCACTGTTTTTGAATTATGTGCAGAAATTGTTCCAGTTGTTCTTCTTGTAGGTCTTGAACATGGGCACAGCCAGGAATTCAGCTAGGATTATAACAAGCTCTGGGCTGGAGGCTGATATCAGATACAAGATGACTCTCATCTCCAGAAATTTCAGAACATTTACTATGTTGGTTGAAGTCTGTATGTTGATGATCTTCAGAAAAAAATCCACCTGGAATTTTTTTTCTGGGAATTTCAAAGGGTCCTCTCCCCACTGATCTTTAGCAGATGAAGCACAATCCCAGAAAGAATTTGATTTGGGGGCCAATTCAGATTGCCTGCCTGTATGGGCAATCAGTGCAAAGCCTTTTCTCAGCTAGCATACACTAGCTACAATACCCTATGTGTACTTGCATAAATGACAGTAAAACAGGCTTTTTACATATGTATATGAATTTTTTTTTTTAATTGTTACAGACAAGTTATTGTATTAAGCAAACTGCAGAGGTATCTCCAAGCAGCCAGCCATGATAAGAAAATGTGCAATATTAGGTATACACACAGCCATTATTTCAAGCAAAGCTAGAGGAACAGGAAAAGCTGGGGAAGACCCACAAAGACACGCAAGTCTGTGAATGTTTAAAAGACTGAAGAAATGTAAAATTTTCTAAATTACTTACCGTGAAATAGCACCTTATTCCTAAACAAAGGACATGACTGAAAAAGCAAGAGTAATATTAAAAGCAGACTTGACTGAACCAACATGGGATTTACATTTACAACCTAAACTCACCATTCTTTTCAACAGCCTTTATTCTGCTGATAATATAACTGTGGGCTTGCTTAGTCGTCCAGTTAACTGTTCCATTACTGCCATCAGCAGAGCTTAACAAAAAAGCTTTTCAGAATAAAATAAATGCAAAAAAAAATTAGTCAGATAAACAGACTCCCACAAACCAAGTATCAGACCGGACCAGATGCCTTCTAAACCCGGTTTTGGTTTTAGTCAGAGTTTAGGAACCTCAGGTTAAAGAAAATGGTAGTGTTTGATTTGAATATATAAATAGATAATAATCTTTCTGACAGTCACCTTTTCAACACTCATTTTTCCAAATAAACTAAGTTCACACTAAATGCTTAAATCTCTGCAGACACTTCTGCTCACGTAATTATAATAAAGATAATGAAGAGCATTCTCTGATAAATATATTTGCACTGGCAAAACCTCATATACAGGCAAAGATATATCTAAAGTTACTTTCACTGGCATAGTATATTTTGGCCGAAGTAGGGAAAGTAATATATCCAAGAGCTCAGCTTTGCTTATATAAAGATGTTTTGCCTATATAAAGACACATGTGGTACATCACGTTGCCTTGCAGGCATAACCAATAAACAATTTTGAAAAAAGAACCAGTAAAAACTGTTGTCTTCATCCCACACAGCCAGAACACAGCTTGAAAACAGCTGGATCAGTGTAGCTGAAGGTGTAAGAAGGTTTAAATGTGGTGAGGACCAAATGATTGCAGGAGACATAAGGCAGCTGTGGAGCTGACAGACTCCATTTCACCAGTAGCAGAACTGCCTGAGAATGTTCCCTCCTCACCTCCCACTTTTTGTTCCCTTTCTTCTGTGATGAATAATAGATGTGCCAGCTGTTTGTAAAGTATACATGCCAAGTGAAAGTGCAGAGGGGAAGGAATTGCAGTCAGATGCTAGGAAGGGGAAAATGGCCACAGTCTTTCTTTTGAAATAGTCCGGGAGCGAAAACTCAGGTTAGAACCCAGTTTAAAAATGTTAATGGATTATCACCTTAACTTCTTTGTAAAAATAGCCATATCAGAAATAAACAGGGACCAGTACTTGGGTTCAGATGCACCAGTTTGCAAGAAGAAAGAACACTTATTGGCAAACACTCAAAGCAGACAAATATCATTTACACTGGAAGTTTAAACATCTCTGGAAACTTCTGCTGACATAGTTACACCGGCCAGCTATTCCGTTGCTGGTATCACATTCTCCAAACGGCATTCAGGAGGCTGAACAGATCTGGCTTAAGTAGTCATCACTGTACACAAATACTAAACCTACGCACGTGAGTGAGGAATTTATAAATGATCATTTACTCAAAATACCTAAAATTGCATAGAGGATGAAAAGTAACAAAAAAAAATGTGCTTAAATTTCCATACCAACAAAATAACATTTCTAAATTATAAATTTCTAGTATGTTTCTTTAGATTTTCAATATACTAAGGATCTGATTGAACCAAAAGGTACTATTCACATCCACTGTTTTACATCTGTCTTGCAAGATGCACAACTTTCTCCCTACTGAATTGATCTGCATACATTGCAAGTCTTAATAGACACAGTACCGTCCTAGAGATTATCCAACTCAGTACTTCATATGACCTTTGGTGTGAAGTTGATATAATTCTTGGAACACTCAAGAAGTTCCAGAAAAGGTAAAATAAACTTGCTCCAATATTTCTACAGGATGAGCTGGGCAATCAGAGGCTTGTCAGCTACAAACCAGCACGAAGCAAAACAATTAATACAAGATTTGACTACTGAATTATTAAATGAAGAAGAGTATTATACCTATCACAGTCAAAAAAGATTTAATGCATTTTTTTCAGATACTTTTGATGAGCCCACAAGTTTTTTTTCTGATAAAGACCGCAATAATGAGTTGCTACCCTTAGATATACAGCACTTAGATACCTACCCTTAGATATCTAGCACTTTGATTGAGAAACTAGATACAAAATAATTCTAGTAAATTTCAATGTAATTTAAAAAAAAAAAGACAGACAGGTTCCAAGATGTATTTTTTAATATAAATGTCAGTAAGTTCACAAGTTGTGCTAGGTTTAGCTGTGGGGATTAAAGAGGTTACCCATCCACCTCTCCACCCTACATTGCCTTTCACAGGAGAACTGGAAAAGCAAACGCTGTGCCCATTTTCAGATCCTACAGCTTACAGTGCTGTGTTATATTAGAAATATATATATCACCATCTATTCAATTCCAAATGACAGGTGTGAAATGAAACAATTCAGGAGCACACAGCCCATTCGACAGCTTTCATCACAGGAATGGCAGTCTCAAGCAAAAGAATAGGGCTACCGGAGAGTTAATGTGTTATATGAGATTTCTAGTGGGCCTCACAAGTTTCTGGCAATTTGCCTTTATATATACACATACAAAAATAAATGATCTGGATGTAATACATATACTGATAAAATTTGCAGGTAAAACAAAGGCTAGGAGATTGACAAATACTGGAGATGATGTGCTACTAACACTGAACAGTCTATGTTGTTTGGTAAAAAGGTGATCAGTGACCTGCACTTCAACAGAATAAAATGTAAATGCATACCTAGGAACAAAGGCAGCACGCCATATGCACACTACAGACCACGCACTTCAGAGATGCTGAACTTTGATTAAAAAAAAAAACAGGGACATATGCCAGGTAATAACTGATTGAACAGGAGCTTTCAGCAGAAGAGTGGTTAGAATGGCTGATATGTAAACAGCAACATCAAAGAGGAGCAGGGAGATTTTATTTTTATACTTGACACAAATATGATCACTGTTCAAATGCTGTGTCTAGTACTTACACAGAGCCTTCAGAAGCACAGTGACAACATGAAGAAAGCTCAGGGAAGATCTGTGAATATGATTAAAGGATGACAAAAGAAGCCTTATGCTACAGAATGCAGGGATTCAAACTATGCATTTTATCAAAGAGACATTTAGAATTAATTTGATTAGCCTTGTACTCATACTGAAAAAAATGTTAAGTGTCAGGCTCTTCACTTTGTTACACACATTGCCACAGCTGCTGGAGCACCCACCAGTGCTTCTAACAGCAGGAGCAACTCACAGCTCTGTGCCTGGGACTTGAACATGCACAGGTGAAGTACATCTACAGTGTTCTATTTTTTTCTTTTCTTAATTATATTTCTCTTCAATTAATATTTTAATTTTATTTTCCTTAACATTTTTCTTTTTCTTTACTATTTTTCTGTAGTTATATTTGTATTATTTGATAAATATAAATTATATTTCTATTATCTCATACTTTTTTTTCATTTCTTTAATTATATTTGCAAAGGCTTTACATAACGGTTTTAAGTCTTAATATTTAATAGCAGAATATTTAACAAAGAAGATGATCACAACAATTTCTGCCCACCTCACAACCAAAAAAGGACCTAATTATCATGGACCAACATCACCTTCCCCATTCCTTTACTGAACTCTAAAATCCACACACCATCCTGCATGCTTACCTATGCTCCTTATTGCTTCTTTGAAGTAGGTTCTCAAGCCCATCTCTCTCACTACTAATGCAGCACACAGCTCCAGCTCTCAAAACCTAGCATTTACGCTCTCTCCCACACCTCCACCTTCACCTGGGACCCGACCTAAACATGTACTTGTTACTTTCATGCCACAGACCAGGACCTTGGGCTGTGCTTCCACTACCCCTTACTCTTACAGCAGAACCTTGGTCCAAAAAACTACTCTTGCGCTCCTGTACCGCACACCCCATCTGGCTCAGAGTCCTTCCTTCATCAAAGCAGAAAGTACAGGTCCCTACATGGCACAGATCTCTGATGGGCTGCTAAGAACCACAGAGCAGAACAGTTAGAAACTGGTATCACCAAGTTGAAACAAACCATCTGTCAAGAGGAAACCATCTGTCAAGAGGGTGCTTAGCCCAGTTTACTGAGGATCCACTGCTGTCAACACTGAGATACTTGCCCAATCAGTCACATCATCCACTAGAGGAGGCAGGAGATGCACCACCACCTACCCTCCCTGCTCCTCCAGCCTCCACATCCCTTCCCCTTACCTAATATGCAACACATAAGCAAGCATCACTGTAGAAACTGACTATGAATCAAAGCAGATTATCTCAGTGGAAATTCACATTGAGATTGGATATTTTCTATCAGATTAGATCCTCTTCAGTGACAGCTACTACATAAGAAATAAGAATTAATTAATGTTAGTTCTCCATTGTGGATTGCTCAGGTCTCTCTGCACTCCACTTACTACGACTACAGAAGTTCAAATCAAACCCCGAAATGTTTTTAAGCTCCATGCTTATTCATCTTTGGAGGAGGTAATGATTTTCTACCTTCAGGAGGTAACGATTTTCTACCTGTTTCTGTGCTACCCATTGATTACTGTAACATCTGAGTATTTCTCCAAGATCATTCGAGAAAAGTAACTAAGACATTTTGTCAAACTCACTGTGATAACTTCAGCATTTGCATTCTTGGGAACACTGCTAATTAAGTACTGGGAGAACAAAAACCTCATGCTTTATTAATAGTAACATTTACCCACCACCATTCTCCCTCCTACTGCACCCCTGACAAGAAAACCAAGTTAGATTAGCTTTTCCTTGAAGGTGAGGAACACATGCTAGTTCCTGCGGTCCAGCCCCAAGCCCATGGTGCAGCCAAGAGGTATAGCCAGGTCACCCTGTCAATCTGCTATTCCAGGATGGCCCCTACATTTCTATAATGTTTTGATGTGAATTTTCAAAGTATCCCTGCAATAGCATTTCAGATTTCTGAGGTGTCAATTGATTTAAAAGACGGAATCCAGAAAAATCATAGATTTCAAGATGCTGAGATTTCTGATCACTAGATTGTTCCTTCTAACTCCTCATCTTCATGGCTTGGACTACCACTAAAAATAATCTACATTTAAAAGGCATTTTGGTGGTTTGTGTAACAACCTTTAGACATGCTATGTTTACATAAACAATTTTTTTATTACATAATGAGCACCGTAACTATGCTGTTGACAAAATAATGTATATTTTTGAGCTATGTAACATGTTCATGCCAATTCCAACACAGCAACACTTATCAGTGAATGCTGGAATCTCTACCTTCAGCTCCCCACCCATAGCACCCTGTTTTGCATTGAAAAAAACTTCAGCAAGATAGTAATGTAAAAACTCTTCTCAGGTTAGAGCTGAGAGTAGAACTTCTTGGCTGTACTACTTCTTGCTACTACTTGCTTGAAAAGCAGTTGAACTGATTAGGAGGGAAACGAATATATGTTCTCCGCTTTCTTGGCTCTTCTACTTCTTTCAAATTCCTGTGAAAGTAATGAAAACCAGCAACTCCCTATTTTCCTCTAGAGCTCTGCCAAAATAATGCACTCTACACTGATAGCATCTGCTGTAAATTTATCAATGTCTATTCAAGAAGAGCCCAAAAGCTGTACCAAAATAGATATTCTTGTCTAGGTTTGAAGTTCTCCTTGGTTTGATTGGAAACAATCTTTCTTCTAAAGAAAGGGTTTTACTTTGGTGACTGTAACTCCTGATAAACTCCTTAATAAACTTCTAACCAAATTTAAAAACATTAAGGAGCAAAAAAAATAAGCCTCTCTTTACCCACTAAAAGTTGCGTACAGATTAATTCCTGCTATAAAGCTGACTTATTGCCTGGCTTTAGGAGCTCTAAGATGTCTCCATGTGAGCTACACTATCTATAAGTAATATGCTCCTGTAATGAAAAGCATACTAATGGAATGGCTAGCTTTTCCCTCCTATAATTACTTATTCAAGCAAGTACTCATTGACAATAGATTTTATTGATTGATCTCGGTCAGATTAGACAAAGACTTAACAGGCAACATCTTCACAGGCACAGATTCAGAGCCCTATATGAAGTAAACTTCTTTCTTTGCTCTTACAGTTGCACAAACAAAAAAAGGGTAGGTATGCTATGGTATTAGTTTGAAAACACTGGATCATCCGTCCTGCCTCCCTCTGCGGGGTGTGGCTGAGCAGCAGAGTGTTGCCAATGGCACTTCTGCTGTGGACACTGGGACGAGTGCGGGGATCTAGTTCCATCTCCTCTATACTCACCCTAGCCCGTGATTTCACTGTTGGTTTAAACTAGCATTATGCTTGCAGCCCTGCTGAAAGGGGGGATTCCCAGCACACTCCTGGCCACCTAGCAAGTACCAGTGTACATGATCCTGTACCAGTCCTGGTCAGTGAATTGATTTCAGTGAACAATTTTTGCTTGTGGCTGGACTAGTTTTCAGCCAGATGACCCAATTCACAGTATCACTGTGCAAATTATTCAGTGCCCACAAGGGAAGCAGTGAAAAATGCCTAGCTATGGAAGGGCACGAGAATGTTTTCTGGCAGCAGTGCAGCTTTATGACAAACAAATGTGATCACATAATCACAGCTTCTGAAGTGAGAACTAACGAGCTCCTTCCCTACTTTGAGCCCTTTATAGGGAAGAGGGAATATGACTGCATTGCTCTACAACTCCCTACTCCTCGGATAAAGCAGGGGTTCCAGGGACAACATGGGCACTGACAACACTGACAACTTCTTTAAGTGTAAAATATAGGACAACAACCATAAAATGGCCACAATCATTCAAATAAAATTTTGATGATCACTCTCTCTATAGAAGTAGAATACGGGGGCAATTCATTGCTCTGCCAAACTAGTACTGCAGACACCTCCACTAGCTTAATCCAGTAAACTTCTACCATGTCTGTTACAGTGAAACTAGAGTCAAAGAACAACTACCTCATTTGTATTAGAAATGCTTAACCCTGAAGGTCACTTCTCAGAACAATGTCCCATTTTTTCTAGCAGTGGAGAAAATTATCATCACTTAGTGTTTAAGAGCCAGTACTTTCAATTTGAGTATTATATTGGCCCTCAAGAAACAAATGTTGGACTTCTGAAATCACTCTTACACCCTTTAAACCCTTAAAATCCCTCAATTTTGAGTTAATGTTTTGACACAGGGAGGGTAGGGAGGAACGGGAGTGGGACAATCTGTACTCCTGACAGCAGACAGCCCTTTCCAAAAAGCTTTTATGATTCATACATCTTTAAGAAGTGCAAAAAGCATAAATCAATTTTATTCTGTAAATGAAGCGCTACAACAGAAATGGGAAAAATTAATCTCTGTTACTAGAGGAGAACTTGAAGAAATCTATTTACAGATTTTGTGCTACTTTTTGTCTGTAAGACATCTTTTGGCTGGTTAAGTAACGCTTCAGTACTGTAGAGTCTACTTAAGAGCAGGATTCAAAAGAAAGGATTTTCATGCAGGCCTATGGCTCATCTGAAAGCCAGCAGAGAAGGTTGGAAGTTCTTTCACGTGCTCATAGTTGAGATGTCAAGCTCTCAGAAAGTAGGAAGAGGCTACCATGAAAACAATGGGTTTTGGTTTGGGGTGGTTTAGGCGTTTTCACTTTTGCTGGGGGGGGGGGGGGGGG